>OY755238.1:39791766-39986766 GCA_963576725.1 Azorinus chamasolen | reverse complement strand
AATGCAGAAAGCTCCCAGAAAGGCTTTCTAAATAACTTAAGTTCTGCATAAGCTACCACCTGTCTTAAAAATCAAGAATTAACACTTCTTTTAAGTTGGTTAACCGTATCATATTGCAACACAATATAAATATTTGTTCTTATCACCCTTAAATTGCGAGCTGTATATTTTTATTTGTTAGTCCCAGTCTAAGTTAACCTTTTCCCGCTGCGAAAACATATTGCCTGCTCAAAAGTTTGTCTGGCTTAATTTTTACTACGTTAAGGGAAAGCGTTTTGGGGAAATCTATTGACTGAGTACCAAACAGATTGGATCCAGATGAGACACCGTGTAACTTGACGTCTCGTCAGGATCCAAGCTGTTTGCCATTCTCTCAATAGTTTCTCACACGTTCTATATTAACTAATCGAAAGTAAGAAGCGATTATAGAAGATGAGACATTAAGCAGACGTCATTTTTCAGCAGACTCAGAGTTCCTATTCCCCTATTTTACAGGACATTTTGAAGTTCGGCGCTGTGTTTGCAGTGGTGTTTAGTGCCTTTATGGTTGGGTTGCATAATTTGTATTGGTATTACCCAAAGGACGTGCGGAAGGAGGTTGAACTCGTCAGTAATGAAATCACTACAAATGCAGAGCAGCACTTTGGCATGTAAGTTATAATTTTGTTCCACGATATGACGCTGACGTTGCATTTATTCTGCATTCAATGCCAAACAATTTGAATGTCTAATCATTCTATATTTACTTGAGATTGCTTGCTAGCTTTTCACAAACAGTGCAGACCACGACCTGTTGTCGCGTGAAAATACTACGTGTAGTCTAGAGTCTACTCTGTTTGTCCGACTGAATACTAAAAGAAGTACAGAAGCTGACTCTGATCGGTCGAAACCAGTCTGACATTGACCAGTCTAAATCAGTCTGACTCGGATCAGTGTAAATCAGTTTGATTCTGATCAGCCGAAATAAGTCTGGCTCTGATCAGTTGCAATCAGTCTGACCCTGATCAGTAGAATTCAGTCTGACCCTGATCAGTTTAAATATGACTGATCCTGATCAGGTAAAAGTTTACGACAATTGATATTGGTCTACAATGTTTGTAAAACTAAAAGGTCCATTTATGTATATTTACGATTGCAAGTATATTCCATATATTCTCTGGGATTGTAGGTGAACAATCAATTTGCCTCATTAGAATTTGACAACAAACTACAGTTAAGCCTCTCTTATGTAACCACGTAATTAATACAGGGATATTTCTGGATTTTAAACAATTGATAGCTTGATGCTGGGCACACGTTATGCAGAAAGCTTCTATATATAGGACTTTTCTGCATTACTTTGGCCCTAGCTGTATTATGAACCATGCGTATTATTATTTATTTCTAATACAGGCGGCAGCTTAATGCAGGGTTAGAGTCATACAGAAAGCTTCTCAAGGAGATTTCTGTATGACTTCCACCTTGCATTACATGTAAGCAGCCGCCTGCCTAAAATACATCAATAATAATTCTTCATTGATAAAATTTCGAGTAACTAGCTTGTACTGTATCATGTTCAGTATTTACCAGTACGCTGGGAAGACATTTCGGATAGACATTTCGGATAACAATTTCGCTGCCATCTGTGATAACCCATGCAAACGGTTTGGATTCAGATGAGTCGATGAGTCGCTCAGCGTCTCATCAGGATCCAAACTGTCTGTTAGTGTAGTAAAGTTTTTGAAAGAAAACATGAGAAACATTAAACAAACGAAAAGTATAGCAGTCAGACAATAATATTTAACAGCGAATGAGTTAACCCCCTTCCCTTATGTAAGCGCTTTTTCACGTAACTGCAAACAGAGTAGACCCAGATCAAACGGCTCCCAGATCAGACGGCTCCTATAGGAGCCGTCTGATCAGGGTCTACTCTGTTTGTTTATGGTGTGATATAAATCTGATTCAACACCTTCTGCCTGAGCCAAAATTGTCTGTGTTCAGATGTGATTATAAAATATAATCTATTTAATATTCATGACGTCATTATTTCTTACATGAATATGCAAGAGGGAAAGGGTTAAACATTTGCCTTGATTAGACGTCAGTTTTATACGTTACATGTACAAAAATGTACCTACCATATACCATAACCATTGGCTTCGTGATTATTCATGTAAAGTGATACTGGCATTATGAATATTAATAAGCTGAATATTAACACGGACATGTTTGACCATGGCAAAAACTGTAGAAAGAGATACAGCTGAACTTCGATATCTCGAACTCCAAGGGACTATACAGATTAGTTCGAGATAACAGAAGTTCCAGTTATCCGCTTTCTAATCTGAACCATTTTAAGAGTTCACAGCTAAATACAGGTCTAAAGTAACTCTGAAAGCTCCTGTATAGGAGCTTTGATCATTACTTTAGACCTGTATTGAAATATCACATGTGTTTCTAGATATCTTTAGCGATACATTTTAGAGCAATTCTGTATCGTAAGCTTTGAAAGAACTGAATTTTTTGTTCGAATTATCCGAGTTTGAGATATCGAAGTTGAACTGTATATATTATTTCATAATCAAACAGAGCATACCCTGATCAGACGGCTCCTACAATAACTGTCTGATCTGGATCTACTCTGTTTGCGAAGGCATCGTTGTTTACTGGATTTTATAATGGCAATGTGAACAGGGGACATTTTTTAATACTTATTGAAAATGTAGCATCACATCTGTATTGTCCTAAAAGTAAGCAGAGCAGATCCTCACCAGATTGTAGGAGTTAGGTCTACTCTATTTACAAATAAGTATATATGGGGTAGACGGTTAACCCTTTCCTCCATAAATACGCCCTTCTACGCCTCGGTAAAAAGTCACGTTGTGAAACCACTGTGATAAATAGAGCATTTGCTCCATAGGAGCAAATGCTCTTTTTATCACAGTAGTTTCAAAGGTACACAATTCTTAAATTTTCCTTTTCTCTAGTAAATGCTCCTTTTTTGGTAGATTTATTTAAAAAGGTTGGGTCTAAAATAGCCTATGGAGGAAAGGGTTAACATAACTGAGTTTGCAAACCTTTTTCATAACAGACCCCATATTACATTCCGCACGGTGTTCTGGTCCCTGTTTGGGCGCGGAGAGCCCACAGTGGTCGAGCTGAAGCCTTTCGGACACAAGTTCACAGAGACTATCGGCTACTGGATCTTCGGGATCTACAACATCACCACCGTGATTGTATTGCTCAACATGCTCATAGCTATGATGTCGAGATCGTTTGAGATCATTCAGGTAGTTCGGCGATATGTTCATAGCACATTATCATAAACATTCAGACACCAAATTTCACATCACCACCGGTATGTAAAGCTTAATAATTCTTATTAGCAATACATGGATAAGTTAAACTGTTCTTACAAAATGTAGCGAAAATGTAGACTCTGATCATACGGATCCTAATAGAAGTGCGTCATCTGGATCTACAATAGTGATCTGGGTCTACAATAGTGACCTGGATCTACGATAGTGATCTAGGTCTACAATAATGGTCTGGGTCATCGATATTCGCCTATATCCGTCTAATTACATGTACTTAACCCTTCGCTTGCTACTCGCGTCAATATACCTACCTGTAAATAGTGAAGACCCAGATGAGACAGCTCCTGCAGGAGCTGTCTCATCAGGGTCTGCACTATTTACAAGTTGATTGTGCAACCAGTGCACTCCACAGCAGTGATTGCACAGCGAACTACTTGTACACGGTGAAAATATGTGTAATTATACAACAGGGCATAGGTAAAGAAGAAGAAATGTATTTCAAAATTCAGCAAGCGACGGGTTAAGAGATCATCCAGGTAGTTTTGAAAATATTATTACCTCACGTATTCAGAAAACCCTCTCTTACGTGACCGACAAAATCTGAATGTTAAGGACTGGTGGTAGGTTTAATTGCTTTCTGGTTGACTTTCGTCCTGCATGAAGTAAGCACCTGCTTTGGAAGTCGTCTATGTTTGTTTATAATGTGGTCGCTTTTGTGTAGTTAAATTTGGCAACATTTTGAGATAAATAAGACTGTCATTATGATAATAGTGTAAATTCCTGATCAAATAGCTAATTTAACCCTTCGCTTGCTGAATTTTAAAATACATTTCTCCGTCTTTACCCATGTCCTGTTGTATAATTACATATACCTTCACTGTGTACAAGTATTTCGCTGTGCAATCACTGCTGTGGAGTGCACTGGTTGCACAATCAATTTGTAAATAGTGCAGACCCTGATGAGACCGCTCCTGCAGGAGCTGTCTCATCTGGGTCTTCACTATTTACAGGTAGGTACATGTATATTGACGTGAATAGCAAGCGAAGAGTTAATAGCCAAATTTAAGAGCCATTAGATCTGGATCTTCACTAATTGTCTATGCTTATCTATCCGAATACGTAGGACTGTTATTAGTTTTTATAACAGTATTCTTCTAAAAGCATTTTTGTGAAAGAATGCTACAAACATCATTCTTGTGAAAGTAAACTTAGATGATATGAAAATGCTTACCATGCCAAACAAAACACTTTAGCCATTAAACCTTTGAATATTCATGACAGACCCGTTATGGTTTTTTTGTTTTTGGTTTTTTTATCGACTAACTAATTGTCTTATATTGTTATATACACATATACACATGCGTACATTGCTATGACGAATAGTATAGAAACAGATGTCAGATATTCTTAAAGAAAACAAGAGCAGACCATGATCAGACGATTCCTTTAGGAGTCGTCTATATGTGTCTGCTAGATTTGCAAATGCTTCAAAAGGCTCCCTGTTAGAAACATGACAAATGAACTTTACTACATTTTAGGTTTGTAGTTAATATTGAACTTGGTCCTAAATATAAACACCAAATAACTATTTGTATGTTATTGTTCAAATTGGCGCCACACTGTCGCAGCACTTTTCAACACAAAAAACCCTTGTTCGATTTGGATATAGAGGTTCGTACAAAAATTAGATGTTTGAAGTGTCAGGTCAATTTATTCACAACCAAAGTCAATTTATGTAGATTGTAGTTATTCGTACATTCAGTACACACAATATAATGGAAACAAATGGAGCCAAATTCTATGTTATAACTATTTTTTTATTATTTGACTCGGACCACCTGCAAACAGTTTGGATACCGCTACATACCGGAGTAAGTGGGCTAAAGAACCGTAACTCTTAACTCCATAAATATGCCTTTCTATATATGCCTTTGCAAACAGAGTAGACCCTTATCAGACGGTTCCTGTAAGAGCCGTCTGATCAGGATCTGCTCTGTTTGCTTATGATATGATTCAACACATGATTCTACAGTTTGTCAAAACTTCCTGTGCCCGTGTGTTATTATAACAATTAATCTAATTAATATTCATGGCGTCAGTATTTCTTACATACACATTCATGGAGTAAAGTATTAATATATTTTGTATTTTCCCTGACAGGGGGAGGCTGACACGGAGTGGAAGTTTGCTCGAAGCAAGCTGTACATGGAGTATATCAAGGACGAGTCCACCCTACCGATTCCTTTTAACATTATACCGTCTCCTAAGACTGTGTTCTATATATTACGATGTGTATTTGGTTGCTGTTGTGGGCGAGAGGATGAAGAGACAACGATTCCCCATCCTGGTAGAGTTGTCGATCTTGAGATGTTTCCTCCATCATCGACCCTGGGTGGACAGGTGCGTGTTTGTCTTGCATTACAAAACTGAATTAATAATTAATCGTTTTATTAACATTGAATTTGCGACAATTGTTCAAGAAATATATGAGAGATGTGATTGATTCTAATGAGTAGGATTAAGCTGAGAGTTAGGAGATTTGGATAGAGCTGTGCACATGCTGTCTTTAGCTGAGCGTTAGAAGATTTGGATAAATATGTGCACATGTTCTCTACGGCTCTGGTTAGTATTTATGATACGTTTGATTTGAATACCAAAGGGCCATACTGAGCCCACAACGTTTACTAGTAAGATAAACCTCAATGATAAAACCAAGAGAACCTCAATGATAAACGTATTTGGATGTTAGTCATTTTTCATGCTAGTGTCACTACACACTTTACCTATCAGAGACAGCTACTTTATAACCCTTTAGCTGATAGAGACAACTACTCTATATTCATTTACCTGATAAATACAGCTACTCTATATAATATTTTTACCTGATAGAGACAGCTACTCTATAACCATTTACCTGTTAGAGACAGCTACTCTATAATCATTTACCTGATAGACACAACTACTCTATAATCATTTACCTGATAAACACAGCTACTCTATATAATATTTTTACCTGTTAGAGACAGCTACTCTATAATCATTTACCTGTTAGAGACAGCTAGTTTATAACCATTTACCTGATAGAGACAACTACACTGTACTCATTTACCTGATAGAGACAACTACACTATACTCATTTAGCTGATAGAGACAGCTACTCTATATAATATTTTTACCTGATAGAGACAGCTACTCTATAATCATTTACCTGTTAGAGACAGCTACTCTATAATCATTTACCTGATAGAGACAGCTACTCGATAATCATTAACCTGATAGAGACAACTATACTATAATCATTTACCTGATAGAGACAGCTACTCTATAATCATTTACCTGATAGAGACAGCTACTCTATAATCATTTACCTGATAGAGACAGCTACTCTATAATCAATAACCTGATAGAGACAACTACTCTACATGTATAATCATTTACCTGATAGAGGCAACTATACTATAATTATTAACCTGATAGAGACAGCTACTCTATATAATTATTAACCTGATAGCGACAACTACTCCTATAATCATTTACCAGGTAGAGACAACTACTGATAGAGAAATCTTGTGTAAAGCACTTTACCTGATAGAAAAAAAATATTTATACCCCTTTACCTAATAGAGAAAACTTCTACATTACCGTTCATCTATTAGAGACCCCTTTTAACGCCTATTGCAGACATAGTAGACCCTTGTCAGACGGTCCCTGTAAGAGCTGTCTGATCAGGGTATACTCTGTTTGCTTAAATAATATTAAACATCTGATTTCTACAGTTACTGCTTAGGCCAATCTCCCGTGTTCATATGGCATTACAACAATATATAGTTTGATATAGCCGTTATTCCATTTATTGCATAAATATTCAGAAATATATACAATGGTTATGCCATTTAATGCATAACTATTCAGGAATATATATTCGTTATGCCATTTATTGCATAAATATTCAGGAAGTATAGTCGTTATACCATTTATTGCATAAATATTCAGGAAGTTTAGGGTTAAATTAAACTTTTTATTGAAGGAAGAAGACAACACGTTTGAAGTAAGTCCAGTGTTCAATCATGTATGCATGCTCCTAGCGTGTATTCAGAGTAATAGATAAAGAAGCGTATTCACATTCTAAAGACCCCATTTCTGTTCTAAACCCTATGTTGTGACCATTCGTTAGAATCGTCTTGAAAAGATGATTCTAAAGAGCGGTCAGAACGTAGAGTTTTATGAAAAAATAAAGAGTCTTCTTCAACATTTAGCCTGCTATGGGCGGATGGGAAATTACCTTTGCAAACAGTTTGGATCCATATGAGACGCCTAATAACTCAGCGTCTCATCAGGATCTAAACTGTTTGACATCCTGCTTGCATTTTGGTAGACAAATTGGTTATAGCTTGAATTTTGAAAAAGAAGTAGGTTTGCTCAGCAGGCTAAAAGTTAAAAATTACCTATCTATTCCTCTGTGTATTGGTCGGGGTAGGAAACTGTTTGTATAAAGTCTAAACGTAAAGAGTGTTTGTAAATGTTCAGGAATGCTGTTTTGCTAGAATGCCTGTGTGAGCAATAGGTTTTAACCCTTTACCTCATGAATATTTATGTTAGAAATAATAACTATATGAATATTTATTAGCTGTTGTTTTATGACAGATAATATTTGGACGTTTATTATCTGATGTTTTATAAAATAGTGTATGAACACAGGGCTATATTGGCTCTCTGCTGTGAGGCTACTGTTTGCAAAGGCGTTAAAAGGCGTCTCTATGAAGTAAAGGGTTAAGTATTTTGTCATATGCCAGTATTCTATCATCTGCCAGTATTTTATCATATGCCAGTATTCTATCATATGCCAGTATTCTATCATCTGCTCGTGTTTTATCACTCGCCAGTATTTAATCATTTCTGGTTTTCATTTGCCTGACAACCCATAGTTTTCAAGTCCATGCCATCTGAATGTTGCATTTCTTTATAATATCTACATGTAAAGCAATTGATACGTAATACGTATGTTATATTGGAACAAACAACCCCATAACCAATTTAAGTCGCATTTTGTAAGTACACATGGGCAACTATTTGTATTCACTTACTACGCTCTTATTTTTTGTGTGACCTTCAGAACAATTATTTGAGAAGCATTCACTGTATACCCTGATCAACAACCCGGTCTGGGTCTATACTGTTTGGCAAAGTCCCTTTACGGGCACTAATCGTAAATGGCTCACCCCTTTACCTGATGGATATTCATGTAAGAAATAATGGTATCATGGATATTAATCAAATGCTTCTTAAATATGATACATGACATATAACTGCTGGAATGTTTTGTCATGGCAGACATGTAGAATCGGGCCTGTAAGCAAATAGAGCAGAGCTTGTGCAGGCGACTACTACGTGAGCCGTCTGATCTTGGTCTTCTGTGTTGGCAAACTCGTCTAAAGGCATCTCTGCCAGGTAAAGGATTAGAGACATTGTTTCACAAAGGAGGTTACGCCATCTTTGTAGCATAGCGAAATCTGCTACCAAAACGAAGGTTATATAGAGAATATAAGACTGACACACACACACACCATTAACACGTTTATCTTTCTTTCAAATTGAAGTTGCTATACAGTAGAACATGTCCTAAGCGGTCAATCATTTATTGAACACAGTGGTCTGAAATAGGTGGGAAGTTGCATAATGCAGGACAAAACTATTGCAGAAAGCTACTATAGGAGATTTCTGCATTTCTTTAAACCTGCATTAAGCTATCACCTGCCTTACAGACCCATAATTAGATCTCTTTTTTTATGGCCGCTTAACCCATTCCCTCATATTGACGACATTTGACGACTCTGTAAAAGTCACTTTGTGAAACTATCCTATAGGAGCAAATGCTCTATTTATCACAATGGTTTCAAACTAAAAACTTCTAAAGTTTTCCTTTTTTCTAGTTAATGCTCCTTTTCGGTAGATTTATTCAAAGAGGTTGGATCTAAATATAGCCTATGAGGTTATGGGTTAAGCCATTTTATACTGTATACATAGCTATAGATACAGGTGCGTATTCAACACGTAACTCGTTATTACTCTACAAAACTCTATGCTCTTTAGAATTGTTATTAGAGAAATAATACAGAAACACTTTAGGTTGTTTTAGGCCGGTGGCTTCTTAATACAGGGTGAAAGTCAAACAGAAAACTCTTTCTGCAACTTTCTGTTTGACTTTCAACCTGCCTTAAGCTACCACCTGTCTGAAACACAATCGCTGATGCTAATTTTAATGTTCGCTTTAGAGGGGTTTTACTGAAACAGTTTTAATTAGGTATTCTGTCTATTGCTCTGTATATAACAAGATGAATTGCACAGTTTAATATCCAGCCTGCTGAGCATAAATGTGGCAGTAGAATATGTCTCCAACATTAATTCTCGATTTTTTGTTTTACAAAAGTCAAATATTTTGGACCCCAATGAGGCGTCTCATCTGGATCCGAAGTGTTTGCATAATAATCAAGTAAGTTGACGTCTCATCTGGATCCGAAGTGTTTGCATAGTAATCACACACCCGCCCATAACAGGCTTAAGTTTAAATGATTCCAATCGTTCATTTGGATATTTGTAATAGCTCATACAACGTGGTATTTGATCAGTTCTGTCTGCTGTGATGCATTATGCATGGCCTTGTATTTTACCCTCTACCTCACTGTCCACACACCATTTAACATCTTGAACACCAATTGACACCCTGATCAGACGGATTATATAGGAGTCATCTGATCAGTGTCTGCTCTCTTGGTTTATGGGTTTAAATACATATTTATACATGCTTATCCTGATCTACAGTTTCTGCTATGTCCAAAGATATTCGTGTTCATATACGATTATAAAAATCAGGTAATAAACATCATATTGCGAGTATTTCTTACATGAATAGTTCATGATGTAAAAGGTTAATAAGACATTCTTGCACCATGTTTTCTTTAGATAAGTCCTGCAAATAACTCAAAAGCACAGGTTTCTTGGAGTGAGCGAGAGCATGAGAGACATGGGCAAGGTATTAAACATTTCCAGGAAAAATTACAAACCTCGAATGGCTTTGTAAGAAGCGACTCTAACCCAGACATGTTCGCGGAAAAGCTTACTTACAAGGTATGTCTTGTTTATATTGTTTTAACATAGCTGTAGATAAAAGGCATGTTTAGGAAATTTAAATATTGTTTTATATTTCGTCACCAAACCCTCACTTGTTGCTGCTTATTAGAATCGCCTCTCCGTGATATCCATGGCAATTCTAATGAGTAGTAGCAAGATAGGTTTAGGCTGAGAAATAAGAGATTTGGATATATATAATTACGAATATTATCTACAGCTCTGTTTACATTGTTGCGGTTGTGTGTGCTTTTACATTACACGATGATCTACAATGTCATGTATTAGTTAAGCTCCTGTACCGGTAGTTATTAACAGGAATAGTTCCTTTGAACTAGAATGGTATTTTGGAGCCGGAATGGTTTCTACACGTTGACACATTAAGCTGGCGAAACCAAAACTCCTGTACAGTAATATTTATTTCAAAGTAGATGTGTTTGAACGTGTTATAGCAATAACGTTCTGTTAAGTGTGCTCTATGAGCGATGCTACTCGTATGTTTTGTGTTTCGCATCGGTTTGCTTTTGGACATGATCCTACGTACGAGATGTATGCGATAAGCTCGTGGAAACCAGATATTTGATCTTCAATGTGCCTGGTGGTCTTTTTATGTGTTTGTTGGTATATTGTGTGTTTTGTGGTCTTTTGTGTGTTTGATGGTCTTTTGTGTATTTTTGTGGTCTTTTATGTGTTTAAAGGTCTATTATGTGTTTGAGGGTCTTTTATGCATTTGATGGTCTTTTTTATGTATTTGGTGTTATTTTATGTGTTCCATGATTGTTTTGTGTTTTGTGGTATTTTATGAGTCTGTCAGTATTTTTATGTGTTTCGGTGTCCTTTACACGATTGGTGGCATTGTATGTACTTGGTGATCGTTTACGTGTTTGATGGTTTATCAGGTAGTTGTTTGGTCTTTTAAAGGTTACAAGTCTATGCGTCCTGTGTTCTTTTAAAGGTTTGATGATTGTTTTGTGCCTAGTGTTCTTTTATGTGTTCAGTAATATTTTATATTCTTTGTAATAGTTTATGTTATTGGTGATCGTTTACTGTTTATGTGTTCGATGCTCTTTTATATGTGTGTTGGTCTTTTGTTTGCTTAGTGCTCTTTTAGGTACTTGGTTCTATTGAATGTGTGTTTGACGGTTTTATTAGATGTGTATAGATTGTTCTAAGGAACGTGTGTACACCATGGCTCTGTTATATCTATAGTTGATGGTTGTGAGGAATATATACGTATTTGCTCTGTTACATACGTATTTGATTATTCGTTTAGTAGTTCTATTGCATATTTAATTATTATGTTGCATGTTTATGTGCTGTTTTGGCAGAGTTTTTTATGTATGTTTTTGACAGTTCTGTCGGATGAGTATTTGATAGTTCTGTTGGATGTATATATGACGGTTCTGTGGATTTGTGGTTGATAGTGTTGCATTATGTGTATTTAAATATTCTGTTCGATGGTTCTGTTCCGTGTATAGTGGGTAGTTCTGGTGTGTATTCTGTCACGGTACTGTTGGATTTGAATGTCATGGTTTTGTCAATGTATATTCGAAAGATCTGTTAGATGTGTATTTGATGTTACAGTTTACGTGGGTATTTGTTTGTGCTGTTGAGTGTGTATTTGATGGTTCTGTTAATGTGTATTTGATGGTGCTTTTGGATATCTGTGCTGTTTGTATATGGTGTACATAATGGTATATGTGTACATGATGGTGTACCTTGATGTGTATACATGTATGATTGTGTTGTTGGATGTGTGTTTGATGATTTTGATAATATGTATTTGATGATTTCGCTGGATGTGGATTTGTCGGTATCGTTAACGTGTGTTTGATGGTGATGTTGGGTGTATATATATATTGTGTTAATGTATGGTTGATTGTGCTGTTGGATATGTACTTGGAGGTGCTGCTGTATTTGTGTATGATGATTCTAATGGATATGTGTGTGTGTTGGGGTTCCATGGATGTGTTTTGATTTTTCTGTTGCATTTGCGTTCGATGGCGCTATGGGTGTGTATTTGATGGTCCTTTTGTACATGTATGTGTATTTATGGTACAGTTTGATGTGTATATGAGATTTGAGTAGATGTTTTATGTGTTTGATTGCTATGTTGATTGTGTATTAATGGTACTGCTGTATGTGTATTTGATGGCAGTTGTAAATTTACATTGGTGGTTTTGTTGAATGCGTATTAAATATTGATGGTTCTGAAGATGTGTATTTATGGTTGTTTTTAATTTGTATTGATTTTTCTGTTGTATGTTTATTGTTGGTTTTCTTGAAAGTACAGTGTTATATGTGTATTGATTCTGTTGAATTCGTATTTGTCCAGTTTTTATGATTCTGAAGACCCGTATCAATGGTTCTAAAGATGTGAATTTAATTTAGTGGTTCTGTTGGATGTGTATTGATGGTGAGTTTGGAAATGTATTCATGACTCCCTCTGTTGGATATGTATTGTGGGTATTATTGGATGCCTATTTAATTGTTCTGTTGGATGTGTGTTGATATGTCTGTTGGATGTGTATTGATGGTTCTATTTTATGTGTATTGACGGTTCTATTATTTTCACATTGATGGTTATGTTAGACGACTGTTGGTGGGTCTGTTGGGTGTGATGTGTGTTTCTGTTGAACTTGTGTTGATGTTTCTGCTGAATATGTATTGATGATTATGTTGAATGTGTATTGATGTTTGTGTTGAATGTGTAATGATGGTTCTGTTGGATGTGTATAGTTGATTTCTTTGGATTTGTATTGATTGTATTGGGTGCCTATTAATGGTTCTGATGGTGAGTATTGATATTTCTGCTGATTCTGTATTGATAGTTGTTTTGGACGTGTGTTTATGGTTCTGTTGTGTGTGTTTCATTGGTTCTGTTCGGTAATGATTGATTGTTGTTGTATGTGTTTTGATGGTTGTATTGTACATGTATGTGATGTGGTGGTTCTGGAAGATGTTTATACGATGTGTGTTGCATATATATTTGACGGTTGCGTTGTATGTACGTATTGATGATTCTGTTGCATGTGGATTGATGGTTTGGTTAAATGTGTATTTGACTGTATTTGACAGTTCAGTTACACGAGTATTTGATGGTTCTATTTAATGTACTTATTATTCTGAACTATTACTAGCCGTCAAATAATCATTAAACAGAACCATCACATACATATTCACATCCAACAGAATCATCAATAGACACAACAGAGCCGTGAAACATGTTCAACAGAAAGGTCAAACACACATCCAAGTGTACGAATCATTTGAAATCAATAGATTAATCAAATACACATCTAACAGAAACATTGAATACACATAAAAAAGAACCATTGAATACACATTCAATAGAACTATCATATATACAATTAACAGAACCGTCAATACACATCAAACAGAACCATCAATACACACTGAACAGAACCATCAGATACATAAACCGAATCATCAAATAGATAAACAGAACGAGCAAATACACATCTAACAGAACCATCAAATATAAATCCATCAGAACAATCAAGTACACATTGAATAGAACCATCAATACACATTCATCATAACCGTCAAATACACATACACAATCAGGCAGCAGACTCCCAGTAATACACATTCAATAGAGCCATCGCAAACTCTGCAACATATACATCAATCACACTTAAAACAGAACCTTCGACACAACTTGCAACACAACATCCAAATGTACAGAACCAACATTTAACATTCAAGAGAACTCTAATCAACTCATCCCACATAACCGGCAAATACTCTTACAATATAACCATGAAATACACATTCAACAAAACTATCAAATACATATTCAACAGAACCATGAATACACATTTAGCAGAACCATTAATGCGCATCCAACAAAATCATCAAATGCACACACAACAAAACCATTAAATACACATACAACGACACCATGAAATACACATGCAACAAAAAAATCAAATACGCACTCAACCGGACCATAAATAGACATTCAACAGAACCATAAATACAAATCTAACAAAATCATCAAATACACATACAATACAGCCCAACCATCAATTACACATACAACACAACCATCAACTACACATGCAGTTCCAATAACAACCCGTAGTAAACTCCATAGCCATTCAAGATGGAAATTATCAATTCATTAGAACTCGAGAATGAAAGAAAATAAGAAAAAATTAGATATGGATCACTGAGATGAAAAGAAAGGTAAAATGAACAAAATATTCGTTCGTCTATTTATATGCAAGATCTTAAAGTAGAAGCTAGAGAATCAGCGCAAACGGTTGAGCATTTAACCTTTTCTCCTATATAAATGCTCTTCATTCAGGCAGTTGCAAACAGTGTGGACCAAGATCAAAAGGCTTTGCCTTTGTAAAAGAGTAAATCAAAGCCAGACGGATCCCATGGGGTCCGTCTTATCAGGGTGTGCTCGTTTTATTTATGGACTAATATAGATCTGATGTGCCTGCCACAGTCCAAAAGTCCTTGTAAAGAATGCTATAATTGTATAAGCTTGCGGTCTGTCGGTGACTCAAAATTTGTGTGCATAAAACAGTGCAATTTTATTCATGCACGTTAGAGCCTCTGGGACTCTTCCTCAAGCTGTAATTAGCTGGACATCACTATAGGAGCTGGACATCACTATAGGATTGAAGTATTGTTAAAGTCACGTAAAACTACAATACAAACAAACTCTATTTGACAGACATATGAACAGACATGGTTAGTCTAAGTACGCTCATCTGTGAATACGATTCCTATTATGGGATCAATTTCCGTAAGTGTTCCGGCGGACACGGTTGAGTGGTTAACGCTCTCGACTACAGTACCAGGTTTCGAGACCCCGCCGGACCAAGTACATCGGATGAGACTTTATAAGCCAATGTCTGATGTATCAGTACTTTTACACTGGGCATCTAAACAAACCAGAGAAACTCTATCAATAACAAGAGTTGGGCATCGCGCCTCTCTCTCTCTCTCTCTCTCTCTCTCTCTCTCTCTCTCTCTCTCTCTCTCTCTCTCTCTCTCTCTCTCTCTCTCTCTCTGTGTCTCTCTGTGTCTCTCTCTCTTTCTCTGTCTCTCTGTCTCTCTCTCTCTTTCACTCTCTGTCTCTCTGTCTGTCTGTCTGTCTGTCTCTCTCTCTCTCCTCTCTCTCTCTCTCTCTCTCTCTCTCTCTCTCTCTCTCTCTCCGGGGCGTCCAAATAGAAACGGACTTTAATCAACACAAGGAAACAAATACTATAGTTGGCAGAAACAGGCGTTTGTCAACACAATCAGCTAACCGTTAGTGTGGTCCTTCTTTGGCATATATGAGCAATCTGGTCCCTGCAAAGTGTGCATGATGCTTTTCAGGTGGCGGTGCACGATACTCATTTGCACGTGTTTTGCACGTCGTTTGTGAATGTTATCTTCAAGGTTTTACAGGATATACGTGGACAATCATCACTGTTCATTGTAATGTGTGCAAAGCCATGTTTACGGTACACAACGGGACCTACAATGTGTGCAGTGTATAAAATGAAAGGAGACACTTACATTTGTAACCATACAGTGCGATATATTTTGGAATGTGGGCAAATCATTCGTTAGGATACGTGAAAGAGGCCTACACAGAATGCACACCATATACATGTATAAGTTAAAGAATGCGCTTTAAAATGTAACCATACTGAATGATGGTTTGTTGCAATATTGAGGATTGGGTGCAAAACTTTAGTAATTAAAAAAAAACAACATTTATAAGCATTTATCCACATACTACAATTATGTGGCATATTTGTCAGCTTTTAATTTTCAGCATAGTAAAACCGCTCTATAACAGCTCCTAAATTATGTTAATTAGTTGGTATTTAGGGCAGGTGGCTGCTTAAAGCAAGGTGAAAGTAAAACAGAACGCTGTTTTACTTTCACCTTGCTTAAGGTGCCATCTGTCTTTAAATGTACAGTCGGTTGAGCGGTCATTCGGACTGAAAGTAGACTATAACTAGGTAATTTACTTTTAAACACAAAATACTTGATGTAATCTAGTGGCCGTTAAAGAGAGGTTATACTGTACATTTCAAAAACCTTTGATACCAAACTATGGACTTAAATCCTTTGTTAAACGTTGTAAGCAACACAAAGATCAATACGAAAACAGTCAGACAATTGTTGTCATGTTTTTTGCCTATGGTTAGTGGAAGACACAGTACAATGCTTTCTGATTTATGACTTTCTCTTAACCCTGCCCGGCTGTCCGCGAGCTGACTCGCTCGTGCAAACAACTTCGATACAGATAAGACGACGAGTCATTCGGCGTTTCAACAGTATCCTATCTGTTTGACGCCCTGCCAATAGTTTTCCAAAAACTTAATCGAACTGAGAGTATTTAAAATTGCAAGAGATTGGAATTTAAACAGGTGCTATAATTTTACAACCGGGTTACGGTTATACTAATACCTTATAGTCTATTTTAGATCCAACCTCTTTGAATAAATCTACTGAAAAGGAGTTTTTTGTAGAAAAAGGAAACTTTAAGATATGTGTACGTTTGAAACATTGGGATAAATAGAGCGTTTGCTCATATGGACCAAATGCTCTATTTATCACAATGGTTTGAAAAAGTGACTTTTACAGAGGAATCAAAGACATCAAATGCCATGGAAATGGTTAATAGAGGTTTTATGTTTAGTGTTTTTTACAGCGTGTGATGAAGCGAATAGTGAAGCGGTACATATTTGATGTTCAAAGGGAAAATGACGCCAATGACGGTAGGAACTATAAATACACGTTTATTTTCTTTACTCTTGTCCATATTAGAAAGCCTTCCAACTTGCTTGCGCTTGGTCGGTGGTTCTGTCTGGGCGTTCTCCTGTGCACGGAACAATGCGATTTGTCCCATGCCCAGGAACACCCTTCACCTTTAAATAGCTGGACGTCGCGACATGGACTGTTAAAGTGATATAAAACAAGATACAAATAAACAAACACATGTTTATACTTCATTATACATTAAAACCAAAAGCGACAGTAAATGAATAGACATGTGTTTGTTTGTTTAAAGACAAGTGTTTTTTATACTGAACAAAAAAAGTAATTGAATGCCAAAAAGCTACCGTAGGAGCATTCTGTGTGTTTTTGGCCTGTATTAAACTTCTATCAGGCTTTAAACCCATAAATATGTCGATTTAGGTTGTCTCTTTAGGGACGTTTTGATGTATTAATTTAACCCTTCGCTTGCTGAATTCTCCTTCTTTACCCATGCCCTGTGGTATAATTACATATATCTCCACTGTCTACAATTATTTCTCTATGCAATCACTGCTGTGGAGTGCACTGGTTGCACAATCAACTTGTAAATAGTGCAGACCCTGATGAGACAGCTACTGCAGGAGCTGTCTCATCTGGGTCTTCACTATTTACAGGTAGGTATATTGACGTGAAAAGCAAGCGAAGGGTTAAAAGATAATAGATGTATATGTTTGATGTAGACTCAATTTGTTCAGATTGTCTGTATTCCTTCTATTTACTCTAAGTTGGTACTGTCCATATTGATTAATCAAAGCGAAGCGTGTTATTTAAATTTAAATTGACGATAATTATTCCAAGTTAGATTCGGTCGCAATAAACCAAACAATAATGATTATATACGCACGTAGTACTAATGGAGGTTCACAGATACATACATGTATATTGAGATTGTAATCGTTTTAAATACATATGTCATTTAAAACACACATTAAATATAACATCCAGTCAATGATATCGACTTGCACAAAGAGTCCAGGTAAAGGTTGGTATTATTTTTTCCGACATCCTATACTAATGACTAGTGGCAAATGCACGTTTAGATCTGCATTTATTTACGACGGACGAGTTTTGATATCTGTCTGTCAAGCTTTTTATGATGGATTGTGTAACATGCAACTCATGTTTATCTCACTGGGGGCCAACTACGTAGTATTTATCAAATCAGATTTGTTTTCCTACGAAGAGAAGCCAGTGTATCAATTGGGAAATGTTTTCCTACGATAACAAAGTTGCCTTCGTAGGAAAGCAAATCTATTAACATACTCATATAAATTGTCGTGGCAAAACATTTTGTTAATAATACGTAGTTGGCCCCTAGTGTTTATCTGAGCTTTTTGAAATGAAGTGTTTTATTTCATTTTCAGACTTTGACGAGATAAAGCAGGACATCTCCAGTTTCCGCTATGAGATGTTGAACCACATAGCTGTCCGACAGATGGAGACGGCAGAAAACAAGGAGAGACTGGACAAACTATTCAGCAAGATTGACAGGGTCACGAGCAAACAAGACGACCTGATTCATGTTCTTACATCTCCACACGGAACAATGGCGAACATAAAGGATACAAAGTTGAAAGATTCAGGTACGGAAAACCTCTCTAATTTTTATAGCGACCACGGAATGAAGTCTAATTCTGATTCTTTAAGATGGCGAGGAACTTCATGGGAAAAAAATGATTAAGACACTAATGGTGGCGGTGGTCTAGTGGTAACGCGCTCGACTATCAGTCCGGAGGTCCGGGGTTCAAATCCCAGTCCGGAAATTTCAGAGACGCTTTACCGTGTCTCCCACCCGCACATCCTCTCCACCCAGGGGTTAAAATCGGTACCTGTGAGGGTCACTCGCCGGTACTGCGGCTGCATGATTGCGCCATATGTTAGCAGTGCTCAATATTGTAGGCCAATGATTCAATGACCAGGGGAGTAAATGTACAGTCGACTGAGCGGTCATTCGGACTGAAAGTAGACTATAACTAGGTACTTTACTTTAGTGGGCAGACAAAAATCTAAAATTTACATGATAAACAACCACCAGAAATTTCATTACGCAACAATTTATTCAATTTATTTATTAACTTATTTATTTAGTTATTTACTTATGTTTTATATTACATTGAACATCTGGATCTGATGTTTATCTTTTTACTCAACTGTAAGTCAATAACAAAAGAGAGTATATGGTCAAAAATAGTTTTTGCGTGTAGTGCCATCCAGAAAAATGTCTTTCCTATGCGAAAATCTGTTACTATATAGTTAGAATATAAAACAGAACCATAATCGTTGTTTTAAATAATGCTTCCAGGTTCGTCCTTAGATAGTAACAGTACAACATCGTTTGATCTGGATGACGTGGTGTCAAGGTTACAGAAGAAGATAACAAACAGAAATTTACAGGACATACCAGAAGAAGACAAATGCGATACAAAGAGTGACAGAGAACACACATGCGATACAAAGAGTGGCAGAGAGCATACATGTGATACAACGCGTAGCAGAGAACCAACGAGAGAAAAAAGTATCACTGTTCTATCGCGACAAACAAACGTTGATTTGAACACATCTACCGAGAGTGACAGTCAGAGTACTAGTGTTAAACCAGAAGTGACGTCAGAAAAAGATATTCAGGTTGAAGTACTAATACGTTCTGGTAGTGGCCTTTCCGAAAGTGAAGACAGCACAGACAAATTATGATAGCTGAAATATAACCTTTGTATGGTGTATACACAGTATGTACAGTTACATGTAAGCCTCGCTTATCCAAACCTCGTTAATCAGAACACACATCTAAGAAATATTATCTGTCTTGAACAATTCCACTCATATAAACGCATTTTTCACGCATTTGCAAACAGAGTAGACCCAGATCAGATGACTCCTGTAGGAGCTGTCTTATTATGGTCTGTTCTGTTTTCTATGGAAGTTATAATAGATTTATACAGTTTCTACCAATACCCCAAAAGCATGTATAAATAAATATTCATGATGTTATTATTTTTACATATATATTAAACAAGGAAATGGTAAAGACAGAGTGATTCTGTACTAAATGTTCGAATAGCGAGGTTCGGACTGGAGATGTTTCAGTCAGCGACGTTTCACTGTAACCAAGGTAACACGTTGGACAAATTGTGGCATGACTCACATTTGGTCCTATGTTCTCTTTTAGCATAATAAAGTGGAAGCGGCAGATCATTTGGGTATTGATATTCGGGAGTGTTATCTGGAATCAGGCTGTCGACTTAAAAACATCCCGCCTTTTTAACAACTTTGCAAACAGGGTAGACCCAGATCAGATCCTGTAGAAGCTATCTGGTGAGAAGAGTCTATCCTGTTTGCTTATATGTTAATACCTTACCGCTACAGCGTGTAGAATAAACACAATAATGTAGACCCTGATCTTTATTTCGGTCATTCTCGTTTGTTATTTTTGCCGGAGTTAAGTCTAAATCATCCACCTATAAATCGATATTTTGTGTTTAGCCCTTACTTCACAGATACGCATAGGCCTTTTAAAAAGATCAGTTGGCTTCTATAGGATCTGGTCTTGGTCTACTCTGTTTGCCTATTATGTCATATAGATCTTATTCTACAGTTTCTGTCTTGGCCAAAATATCATATGTTCCTATTCAACTATGGAAAGTCTGCATATTAATATTCATGATGTTATTATTTCTTAAATGAATAGTGGTGATGTAAAGGATTACCTTCCTTCGTATATATAAGTATGTAAAAACTAATGACTGTATGAGAAAATGTTTTTTATAATTTGTAGAGGTATATATATACAAGGGAAATGCTGGTCGTGGCAATACCTGTACAGTCTGATTTACTGTTTCATAAACGAACCGAGCAGAAACCCTGATGGGGCAGTTCTTATATTACCTGTCTTAGCTGAGTTTATGCTGTTTGTATTTGTGTAAACATGTTTTTCGATCAGGCAAAAGGTAAACTCTCCGCATATATGGGACATATGCAAACAGGGTAGGTCCAGAGGGTTCTTGAAGGGTATGCACTGTTTGCTTCACTTATCTGTTTTAATACATATTTCTTTTGCATAAATCTTTGCATGAAACCCTGACTGGTTTCCGTTTTGACAAGTTTACTTTGTATTAAGTGTGAGGTTTTAAAAGTGTATAAGAGGTTCTTATGTGATCTGTGGCCACTAGACCGATAGAAAGGGAATAAATAAGATAATTGTAGATTTTCATTTACAGTAAAACCCTCTAAACCGGAATTTTAATAAAGACGAATGTCGGTCTTTGTAGACATGTGGCTGCTTAACTTTTCCCTCATAGACTATTTTTAGACCCGCCCTCTTTGACATAATCTACATAAAAGGAGCATTTACTAGAGAAAAGGAAAGTTTTAGAATTGTGGTTTTGAAACCATTGTGATAAAAAGAGTTTCAACGGTTTCAAAATGTGGCATCAAAATGCGTCAGAAGAAAGAAGGGACTGAGTTAATGTAAGATGAAAGTCCCATTGAAAGCTGCTATTGGAACTTTCGGCATGACTTTCATCCTGCATTAAGCTGATATATTAAAGTGGTGGTCATTACTTGCAACGTGTTATACAAATACCTAAACTTACATAAATGGATTGTTTATATGCTGAAAAGAAGTATACCTCAAAACAACCAATCATATAAACGCCATAGAAAACAAAAATGTGATTGATATCGAAGACCTGATGTTATTCGGCAATGTACTAAGATTTATTCGGGATGCGTTTTAGTTTCGTTAACTATTCGACATTGGCTGATAATATTTTGCTGTAGAACAAAAATTATAAGTACTGATGAAAAAAGGTTTATTTTGTATCACACGAAACCTTTTCGCTGTAAGTTTAAATTGGACAATCTTTATTATAATATAATGATTGAACATTACAAATAGCAAGTTTTATTATGTTATTGAAAGCATGTGTTTAATGTAGGGTTGTCCACTTTAACCCATTCCTTTATAGGCTATTTTTAGACCCAACCTCTTTGAATAAATCTACCGAAAACGAGCATTTACTAGAGAATTATGTAGTTTTGAAACCATTGTGATAAATAGAGCATTTGCTCCTGTGGCGCAAATGCTCTATTTATCACAATGGTTTCAACAATTGACTTTTCCTGAGGCGTCAAAAGGGGTCAATATGCGAGAATGGGTTAAAGACCGCCATTGAACGTCCGGTTTAGAGGTGTTATACTCTATAGTTGAATATATTTAGCATTTCAAACATGTACAGTAATTTGTGGGAACAATGATTATGTTACCACCTGCCTTTAAATTATGTAAATATGTTGTATTATTTTGACTGTACATTGTTTGCTTTCATGTGGTGATCAAATGACGTCACTTTGTTACACTGATTCCTTTATGTGATATTATTATGAACCACTTGTTAATGAGAGAAAATGTGAACCATTTCTCACTGAACGTATTATATTGCTGTATATACATAATTATATGTGTTTACAGGGTCGTTCTATAAGCTATAAATAGTATTCAAATATTTAGATAGTTTTTCAACATAACCGTATGCGGTGACATCTCTTTAGAATCTTCTCGTAGAGACACTTCAAGAGAGTGGCTGCAGCAAAGGGTTTGGGGGAGATATCTTCAATGGTATCCAGCTAACCGCGAACTGTGTCTCATTTGCAAACAGATTGAACCCAGATGAGATGAGATTTAGTCGATTTGATCCAAGCGGTTTGACACTCGTTCAGCAGTTTCTCAAATTCTTAAATGAATCAGATGAAGACAAAACTTGCAGACAAGACTTTCAGCATATAGTATTTTATATCATGGTAAGAGGTTAAACTGTTTAATTTACGCATCTTTTTCATGACACTTGTACATTTTATTTTGTTGTCATGGTTACATTACATGTACAATGACACAAGCCTGGACTGATATTGTAAATATAGAGGATGCACCCGCCCAATACAGAGTTAATCCTTACCCAGCAATATAATGTCTGGTCATATTTGGATCTAGTGACATTTTGACTACATTCAGTTCGAACAAGCCTTAAGGAAACAATTGTCCGAGTGTCAAACATGTTGGATTATGATGAGATGCCGAGTAACTCGGCATGTCAGCAGGCCCAAAGCTGTTTACTACTTGGTCAATAGTTTCTACCGAGGCATCAGAGGTCAGTCCAATTTGCTCCAGATCAGACGTTGTGCAGACATATCTTTAACAGCATGATAGTGGTACAAAGTCTACCAAAGTTGCACATTTCATCACATTCATATTTCATTAAAGCGGATCCAACCCATTTCCTCATATTGACGCCGTATGACGCCTCTGTAAATGTCACATTCGAAACCATTGTGATAATTAGAGCATTCGCTCCATATGAGCAAATGCTCTATTTATCACAATGGTTTAAAAACTACACAATTCTAAAATTTTCATTTTCTCCAATAAATGATCCTTTTCGGTTGATTTATTCAAAGAGGTTGGGTCTAAAAATAGCCTATGAGGGAATGGGTTAAACCTGTCACTGCCAATGTCGCACATGTGATTACATATACAAACAGTAACTCCAAAGAACTGTTTCTTATTGTGACTGGGTTTTTTTTAACAAAAATGAAGAAAACATGATAATTGTAGCAGACGACAAACTTTGAAGACAATATTTGGGACAGAGAAAGAACGTTGAACATGATTTAAAGTTCATGATTCAACTTGTATGGATCCTAACTGTTTTCTTATGTTACTACCGTTACGGATTTTATACGAGCTATTTTATACGAGCTATACGAGCTATTTTATACGAGCTATTTTATACGAGCTATTTTATACTTTTCATGGTACTAACAATATCATGCTGAAAACAACACGTATGCTCAATTCCGATATGTCGCACTTTTTACGTCCTACTGATTCGTTCAAGCATTAAAGAGTGACATACAGCTTGGATCCTGATGAGAGCCGAGTTACTCGGCATCTCATCCGGATCCACTCTGTTAGCAAAAGCGAGTCAGGTCGCGGATAGCTGGATATAAACATAATTAGATTAGTTTGGTAGACTGGATTAACGGTCGATCCGTTATTTAGGCTGTTTGTTACTTCCAACTCAACACCGAACAAGAAAGTGTACACAAGCAAAACTAACCAAGCATGCAGTAGCATTTGTTCTGTTCTATCGATGAGGATACCGGCGCCGTGATTTTGTACGCTCTGACAAACAGTGCAAACACAGATGAGGCGGCGTTGTGCATTTTAGCGGCACGTTTTGGTCGACATTAACTGTCTCTCAAACAGCTCCACACTACGATATACCATACGTCATTTCTTCAATGGTGTCATTTCGTCCGTGTAAACCATCGTAGTCATCCACGTTCTATCGGAGCAGCTGATCTGGGTCTGCACTGTTTGTAAAAGTTTGAGTGACCCCCTCCCATTACATAGTAAAGTACTTATAAAGCTACGTTATTTTAAAAGCAATCTATATTTGTATATACCATTGTTATGGTAACACTTCCAATGCCAGCAAAAATTGGGCGCACTGGTATTTACAAACAGCGTAGACCCTGATGAGAGGGCTCCTAGGAAAGAAAATTTATGGTCAACATTTGAATGTGGGAAAGAGTTGTCATATACAAACAGTGTAGACCTATATCAAAGGGCTCCTACGAGGAATCCTCTGATAAGGGTCTGCGGTGTTTATCATTCAAACACTAATGGTCCTTTCCATTTTGAATATCCCGCACTCAAATGTTAAGTTAACTATACATATATCTACATTTAAATTTAGTCAGTTGCATGTTATGTAATCTAAACCTTTATCTCGCTGTAAAAATAGTATTCTTGTTCCAATTTCGATCTGGTGCAAATTTTACTACTTGTAATTCGATCAAACTACGTCTGAGAAACTGTTGACCATGTGTCAAATAGCTTGGATCCTGATGAGACACCAACTACTGACCATGTGTCAAATAGCTTGGATCATGATGAAACACCAATTTACTCGGCGACTTATCTAGGTCCCAGTTATTTGCAAATGCGTCGTGTCGCGAATAGCGGGAGAAAGATTTACTATTGTTTATTGAGATTTTACGTTTATATTCTTTAACATTTTAAATATTACTACATGTTTTATACTTTACCCTATATACATATATTAGTCTTTTACGCGTTTGAAGGCAGTGTAGACCCAGATCAGACGGGTTCTATATAAGCAACTGCCTGATCAGTGTCTACTCTGTTTGCATTTTATATAATAGAGATATAAACCTACAGTTTCTGTCGCGTTATAAAATATGTTTACAGTGCCATTATTAACATTAACCCTTCGCTTGCTGAATTTAAAAAAACATTTCTCCTTCTTTACCCATGCCCTGTTGTATAATTACATATATCTTCACTGTGTACAAGTATTGCGCTATGCAATCACAGCTGTAAATAGTGCAGATCCTGATGAGACAGCTCCTGCAGGAGCTGTCTCAACTGGGTCTTCACTATTTACAGGTAGGTATATTGACGTGAATAGCAAGCGAAGGGTTAAGGGAAATAAATCTAATGATGGTATTGTTTCTTCCTAAATATTCAATGAGTAAAGGGGCAATTCTTTTTATATTGGTTTCTTTTTTATTTTCTCCAATCAGCTGATTTTCGTGTATGTATGTGACAATTGTAATAAATTCATTTCTCTTTTTTCTATAAAAGGTTAGATGTTGCAAGAAATGTTGCCAGATATGGGTTTTAATGACTTAATCCTTAATGTTGAAGTTTGGAATTAACTCATTCTCTCCTAGGCTATTTTTAGACCCAACCTCTTTGAATGTATCTACCGAAAAGGAGCATTAACTAGATTAAAAGGAAAAAAATAAAATGTTGTAGGTTGAAACCATTGTGATAAAAAGAGCATTTGCTCCTATAGGAGCAATTGCTCTATTTATCACAATGGTTTCATAAAGTGACTTTTATAGATGCGACAAAATGCGTCACTAGGGGATAATGTGTTAATGGTACACGTAGGATTTGTGTCATTTAGGCACAAAATCTAAGTAACAAACCATCTTGCTTCATTATATGCATGGTCTGATATGTTTCATTGTTGGATTTATATATGTATATAATTATAATCATGGTTATAACATTAGAACCTATTATGATAACAATGCACTCAGACATCGACACAACTTAAAGCGCCTAATTGACAGTCTGGTAGGATCCTATCAATGGACATACAGTTAAACCTCTCTATAATGACCACCACTCTAACGAGCTCTAATTCCGGTGTGTGGGATGGTATGGGATATGTTGTAGCATAATGCAGGATGAAAATCATAATGAAAGTTCCCATAGGAGCTTCTGCATTACATTTGTCCTGCATTAAGCGATATCAGCCCCTGCATTAAGACCCCCACTTTATTGAATAAGTGGTCGCTTAAGAGATTTCTACTGCAGTGTCGGCTTGCGGCTCAATGGCCATCTCAAACATGTTTAGCATGGTTCCCATCGGTAACTAGAAATAATAAGCTAACAACCAAGCAAACATGTTTAGCATGGTTCCCAGCGGTAACTAGAAATAATAAGCTACATGTAACAACCAATCAAACATGTTTGATATATTGCGTGTGGTTAAAATGTGAGCAAATATTAGAGTTGTTATCGTGCACTGAAAACATTTCAGAGTACACGTAATTTGTAAGATTTTGAAAAATTGTATTTGTTTGCTTTAAAAGAACAGACAATCAGTTGTTTTCATACCATGTGCTACTCATTTTTGTTTATTTTTGTTAGATCTTATTTTGTTTGCCTTTTCTTTGAGCTTAACTCATACCCCGCTATTCGTGACCTGACCCATACATGCAAACAGACTGGATCCAGATCAGGCACCGAGTGACTCCGTGTCTGACCATGATCCAAGCTGTTTGACACGTGATCAACAGTTTCTCAAAAGCTTGATTGCAATGGAGCAGTTTAAATTGCACCTGATCCAACTAAGCAAACATTATTTTATTGACTGTGAAGTAAGGGTTAGTTACAAACCATGTTTTGCATCCTGTATACGATACTAAGACAGTTTTCATTTGTCATCCCTTTAACTATTATATATTAATGTAAGAAATAATGATGTCATGAATATTAATACCATTGTTTTTTTTATAATGGCATATGAACACAGGACATTTTGCCTCAGACAGAAGCTGTAGAATGAGATGTATATTACACCATAGCAAACAGAGCAGACCCTGATCAGACGGCTCCTATAGGAGCCGTCTGATCTGGGTCTACTCTGTTTGCAGATGCGCTTACATAAGGGAAATGGTTATTGATGTCATAAGATGCTACAGATAACCCTATCCCGCTATGACAAACTAATGCCTCCTCAAACTTGGATCCGCTGTCATTTTGACTACATCTAAGCTTTTTTACAAACTATCGAGCAAATATCAAACAACTTGTATACTGATGAGACGCCGAGTAATTCGGCGTCTAATTTGGATCCAGTCTGTCGCGGATAGTAGGGTAATGGTTTAACGTCATCATGACGTCGTATAACGTCATAAGGGTTAAGGTGTTTTATCTTCATATTATTTAACCTATGAACAGCCGTGATTGCATGTATGTGACACAGTGACAGGGGACCATTTCGTTGGTCTAGAATCTAGATGGTCTAAAAAGAACAAACATCGATTAGGTCGATTTAGTGTTATATTAAATCATATAACACTAAATCGACCCAATGAATTTTGTTTTACTTTTTAGACCATCTAGACCCACGAAATGTCCCCCTGATGTATGTGACATAGGCGAACAATGTAGTCCCTCGTTAGAGGTGTCGTGATCATGATCTGCATTGCTCGCTTAACCTCCAATCAATGACAAACGCTTTCACTATCATACACAGTTAAATGACCATCAAACACGTCTTAGAATTCTGGGTTCAACAAGCATGTGGTAGATTAATACCAGACGAACATTTTACAGAGAGCTCTATAATTTTGAGCAGACATTTTTATTCAAAGCAACAGATATAGGTGCTTGCTCAAATACTAAAATCGTCTTTTCTCCAACAAACCCTATGTTGTGACCACTGTTTAGAATCGTCTCTTCGAGGCGATTCTGAAGGGTGGTCACAGCATAGGAGTTGGTAGAGAAAATAAAGGAGTTATTCTTGAAAATGTTTTAATTTACGCATCTTATGTGCACTTCTGGATAATATTTTTTCAGTGGGTGAGATTACTTGCATCTGGATTATCTTTGTTTGGTATGTATTTTGCAATGAAGACATATATCTTTAGCTATTGCATTACGTTTTTGTGGATGCCGTTTTGTACCCTCTTTGCTGGTCATTGAGTATATGCCTATGTCATTGAATCATAACTGAATGTAATCATTGAATAAATAAACGTTTAAAATCTCTTAAACTGGCGTCACTCTCTATGAAATACTATCAGTGTTATCTGAAATACATCTATTCCCAATACGAATATACTAAGTATTCGTGTTAAAATAAGAGGGAAAACTGCATACACCCGGATCAGATGAGTCACGTGATTATCGTCTGTGCTGATCACTAAGCAACGTTCTCACTTAAATGTTGTCAGTCTTAAGATCTTCATTTTTCAATTAGGCAGGAATTGATCTCAAAGCGGGTATGTAACTAAATTTAACTGTGTGCAAATTCAGATGTGAAGGTTAATGATGTGAACTTATATCTCAGCTCTTTTATCCTAATCACAGCCTTAGCAAACAGCTTGGATACAGATACACCTTATCAGGATCCAAACTGTTTGATAATTGGTCAAGACCAGACGCAGGCAACACATCACGACAAGACCCAGTCAACACATCACGACCAGACTCAGTCAACACATCGCAGCCAGACTCAGCCAACACATCACAACCAGACTCAGCCAACATATCACAACCAGACTCAGCCAACATATCACAACCAGACTCAGCCAACATATCACAACCAGACTCAGCAAACACATCACAACCAGACTCAGCCAACACATCACAACCAGACTCAGCCAACACATCATGATTAGACTCGGCCAACACATCACAACCAGACTCGGCCAACAGACTCGGCCAAAACATCACAACCAGACTCGGCCAACACATCACAACCAGACTCGGTCAACACATCACAACCAGACCTAATTCCCCAGTTAACACATCACAACCTAACTAAAATAACACATCACGACCAGACACAGTCAACACATCACGACCAGATTCAGCCAACAGATCACAACCAGACCTTACTCCCCAGTTAACACATCACGACCTAACTCAAATAACACATCACGACCACACTCATTCAACACATAACGACCTAATTCAGTTGAATTGTATAATGGTATTATGAACACGATAATAATTTACCAATCAAATACTGCATAATTATACAGAATCTATATGTTATTTCATATGCAAACATTGCAGACCGTGACATGGACCTGGTTTGTTTGAAAAAAGGTGTGAACAGATGTTTTTAAATTTAAAGAGTTAAAATATTAACCCTTTATTTAATATGCAAGATACATGTACGTAGAGGTTCTAATTGATGACGAACCTCGTATATTTATCAATCTTACTTCACTATGATAAACACATAATCAGCGAATTGCGGAATAGGTGTTAGACAATTATAAGCCTTGCTATAACAATAGCGGAATAGGTGTTAGACAGTTATAAACCTTGTTATAGCAATGGCGGGATAGGTGTTAGACAATTATCAACCTTGTTATAGCAATAACGGGATAGGTGCTAGTAAATATAAACATTGCTATAGCAATAGCAGGATAGGTGTTAGTAAATATAAACCTTGCTATAGCAATAGCGGGATAGGTGTCAATTATAAACAATGCTACAGAAATAACTGCATTCTGTATTAAAGTGTTTATTCAATGTAAACTCGATAAAACCGGATCTAGATCGAATATGCTATAACCTTTAACCTGACAGATACGCCTTTAAAACCCTTTGCAACAAATAGGAGGCGTTTGGTCAGTGTCTACACTGTCTGCTTATGGAATAATATAGAGTTGGTTCTGTAGTTTTTCCTATGGTCAAAACAACTCTGTATGCAAAATATCTTTATAAAAATCAGCTAATTAAAACCGATGATGTTATAATTTTTGCCACGGATATTCAATAGGTAAAGGTGTCGCCCCGTTGAGATTTCGCCCTATAAAATCTACGGAAAAACGGCTCAATTTCATGCTCTATAGGCTAAACTACAACAAACATTGGGTCTGACGATGCACACTCTATTCATCTATGAACACTTCCCTTTTGTTTAAGCATAGTTTGAATATACAAGTTCACCATCTTCCGTTAAATACAAACACGCTACCAAAACCATATGACTGACATTAGCATCCATCCAAATGGTGGGGTCCTAAAATGTAAAGGATTATACACTGTCAATGTCATGTCAATATCATAAATAATTCATTTTTTAAAGCAAAAAACAAAACAAGGACTAAGCTCCACACGGCACACATGCCAAACCCAGCATGCTATTTGTTTCAAGGAACTATTTGCCAAACTACAACGACCCGAAAGTGACAGTTCACCAGAGTGACACCTAAAGGATTGAGATGTTGATTTACTTTACACACACAAAAGAAGGAAGCAAGAGGAAGTAGCACTCTCGGTACTTCTACAAGTCCGGTACTAAAAAAGAAAAAAGAAAGTCTCTACAACCAACGCATTTTTTTTAATAATATTATAAAACTTTGTTATACTCAATCATTATAATGAAGATTGTCAATTTGAACTTATATCGAAAAATGCCACTGTGTATGGCATGTCAGGCGTTGCAATATTATATAAAATATGTTCTTATTTTATAATTTTATATATTTATTTATAATTTATATACTTATTGTATAAAATATATATCTATTAAATTATACAATAAACATATATTTTATACAATAAATATATATTTTATACAATAAATATATAAAATATACAATAAATTTATAGTTTATACAATAAATATATATTTTATACAATAATATATATATAAATATGCAATACATATATAAAATTATACAATAGATATATATTTTATACAATAAATATATAAAATATACAATAAATATATAGTTTATGCAATACATATATATTTTATACAATAAATATATAGTTTATACAATAAATATATATAAATATGCAATACATATATAAAATTATACAATATATATTCTATGCAATAAATATATAAAATATACAATTTATAATATACAATAATTATATAAAATATACAATATATAATATACAATAAATATATATAATTATACAATAACTGTATTGATTTTGCAACACGTTAAATATATTTATTGTACATTGACCAATGGGATGTGTTCATAAGGATCTGATTGGACTGTGAGTCTTAGCATGTTCTCCATCCACGATAGTTGATTCGGTTCTCTTCCGATCACCGAACTTTAGCAACGTCGAGTGCGGTTAGTACTTAGATGGTGACTGCCTGGGAATACCGGGTGCTGTAGAAGATTTTCTCTTTTTTATTCTTCCAAAACTGTTAATTTCACTACTTATAAATGAAAACAAGTTGTTTATACATCTTAAACTTTTTTCTACTCCCGATCACTACGAAAACATCTTGAAAAGAATATTTCTCTCGTTTTAAATAGCACATGAACAGTTTTATAGTCTGGCAGTCGGTTTAAACCCTAAACCCTTAACTCCATGAATATTTAGGTAAGAAGTAAGTTCATCATGAAAGTCAAACTAGATTAAATCTTATAATTGCAAATGTACAGGAGAATATTTGGCCATGGCAGAAACTGAAGAACCATATATGCATTATATGATAAGCAAACAAAGCAGACGCTGGTCAGACAGTTCCTATAGGAGCCGTCTGATATGGGTCTACTACAGGTTTTCTTGCGATATACTATTTTTCAGCGTATAAACAAATGCGCTTTGTATATTTTAGGTATTATTGAAACCCGTCGAATGTAGGGGCTTCCCCTTTAAGCCGATAACGTTCAAATACATTTACAATATTTTGAGCAGTCTATGTGGATTCGTTTAACACCAGAAGGAATGATAAGATATGTTGTTAAAAAGTGGCCACATTGTTGAACAGTAGAATCCCTGTAAAGCAATCACTTAATTAATAGAAATCGGTGTCATAAATAGCAGCTGATTGCCAAAGGAAGGACGAAAGTAATACAGAAGCTCCTAAAGAAGCTTTGTGTATAACCTTCGTCCTGCATTATCCCGTTGCTGCATAAATAAGCCTTTTAACGCCTTTGCAAACAGGAAAGACCTATTTCAGACTGTTCCTGTAGGAGTCATCTGATCAGGGTCTGCTCTTTCTACTTATGATTTGATATAAATCTTGTTCTACAGTTTCTGCTATTGAAACAAACACTCTATGGATATATGCCATTATGGAAATTAATCTAATTAAGAGTCAGAATGGAGTAAAGCAACACATTGTTGGCGTTACGACCCGCATAGATATCGGGATCCAAACTACGTTACAACGGAGGGTATGTTGGTAAAACATAATGGATAATGTTTTGTTTTATCAGGCCAAGTTTTGAGGAGCTTAAATTTTCCCGGTAGGGGAAAGTTAAACATTCGACAATCGCTTCGGTAAACGTGTACAGCATTGTAGAATTTCAATATTTGTGTTTTATTTAAATCTCACTAATACGATAATTTCGATTATTTTTAAAACAGGTGGTAGCCTAATGCAAGAGTTATGCAGAGAGTTCCTATTGGAGCTTTCTCTATTACTATTCTCTTGCATTAAGCAACTACGTGCTTTTAACCCTTTCCATCATACAAACGCTTTTCAACGCCTTTGGAAACGGAGTAGATACTATAGGAGCCGTCTCATCAGGGGTTGCTCTGCTGGCTTATCACCATATAACAGCTATGACTCTACAGTTTCTACCAATACCATGTGTTCATATGCCATTATAATAATGCAGCTAATAAATATCATGTAGTCATTTCTTATATGAATATGTACGAGGGAAAGGGTTAATGAAAGATAACTGGCAGACAAACTATTTGATTTGTTATATGTAGTAGATTTGCGAAAATATGAATATTAAATTGATCTTTTATTACAATTTACTAGCGAAAGTTCATTTGTCATTTCACCGTCGCCGACCCACAAAAAAAATTCAAAACTAAAATTTGAGTGAGACAAGTTTACACCATGTGCAGTGGACTGGTTAAAGATGGACTGACATTTAAAATCGATTCTCTACTAACAACACTATGGCTTATTGTTAATGTCAATATAGCTCTGACTTTGTTGACTTTATATGCAAGGGAGAACAGTGCATTACAATGATGCAATAAGTAAACGAGGAGTTGTCTATCTTAGTTCCACTCAAAGACGGGAAGTTTTGCAATAGTTATGCCTCTCCCCTCAACAACGTTTCCTTGCTTGAAACAATTTTAAAACAAGAGATGTCACAGTCACGTGACAAATGCCCCCAAAAATTGTACTCTGTGACCTTGACCTTTGACATATGGACCAGGGAGCTGAACGCGACACATCGTCTTTGTGTGGTGAACATTTGTGGCAAGTTATATTGAAATCCATTGATAGATGAAGAAGTTACAGACCGGACACGAAATTTGTGACAAAGTAATTGTACCCTGTGACCTTGACCTTTGACCCATGGACCAGGGAGTTCAATGCGACACATCGTCTCTGTCTGGTGAACATTTGTGGCAAGTTATATTGAAATCCATTGATAGATGAAGAAGTTACAGACCGGACACGAAATTTGTGATAAGTAATTGTACCCTGTGACCTTGACCTTTGACCCATGGACCTGGGAGTTGAACGCGACACATCGTCTTTGTGTGGTGAACATTTGTGCCAAGTTATATTTAAATCCATTGATAGATGAAGAAGTTACAGACCGGACACGAAATTTGTGACAAAGTAATTGTACCCTGTGACCTTGACCTTTGACCCATGGACCTGGGAGTTGAACGCGACACATCGTCTCTGTGTGGTGAACATTTATGGCAAGTTATATTGAAATCCATCGATAGATGAAGAAGTTACAGACCGGACACGGAATTTGTGACAAAGTAATTGTACCTTGTGACCTTGACCTTTGACCCATGGACCAGGGAGTTGAACGCGACACATCGTCTCTGTCTGGTGAACATTTGTGGCAAGTTATATTGAAATCCATTGATAGATGAAGAAGTTACAGACCGGACACAAAATTTGTGACAAAGTAATTGTACCCTGTGACCTTGACCTTTGACCCATGGACCTGGGAGTTGAACGCGACACATCGTCTTTGTGTGGTGAACATTTGTGCCAAGTTATATTGAAATCCATTGATAGATGAAAAAGTTGCAGACCGGACACGAAATTTGTGACAAAGTAATTGTACCCTGTGACCTTGACCTTTGACCCATGGACCTGGGAGTTGAACGCGACACATCGTCTTTGTGTGGTGAACATTTGTGGCAAGTTATATTGAAATCCATCGATAGATGAAGAAGTTACAGACCGGACACGAAATTTGTGACAAAGTAATTGTACCCTGTGACCTTGACCTTTGACCCATGGACCGGGGAGTTGAACGCGACACATCGTCTCTGTCTGGTGAACATTTGTGCCAAGTTATATTGAAATCCATTTATAGATGAAGAAGTTACAGACCGGACACGAATTTGGGACGGAAGGACAGACGGACGGACAGACGGACAGACGGACAGACGGACGGACGGACGGACAGACGGACAGACGGACAGACGGACAGACGGAAGGACGGACAATGCGATTACTATATGCCCGCCTTTGGGGGCATAAAAATCCATACAATCTGAAGAGTCTAACAGACACAACTTGCACAAAATGCCAAAGAGAGGGAAATGATTAAAAAGACCGCATCTGCAAAAGCCATCTCTGGAAATAACAAGTAAAGAACGCAAGACAATGCAGAAATTGGTCGACCTGCTGGATTTAGAGGCCACTATGAACTAGGCCAGTGTTGTTTCACAAAATTAACAGGGTAATAATGTTATTTTCTAAACAATCATTCAGGAATCACTAAATTTGCCCTTTGAAAAACCAGACTTATTAAGGTGTGGCGGGAACTCAAACAATAATTGATAAAGCAAAATGAATACACCAATCTATCGGTGCTACTTAAGGGTGCTGTGGAATTTAATTATATATATACAGTGGCAGTACTTAGAGTAGATCAGTCTGGTAGAAATGTTACAAAGTCTAAAGTTTCAAATACCGAAAAAGTCTAATCTATTGACAAATAGACCGATGCCGTCTTAATTTATGCCAGTATATATTTGGCTGCACATCCTGACCAGATGCTTAACATCTTACAGCACATGTTTGTCATTAGAAAGGCTGCCGGTAAGTAATGTGGCTACATGTAGCGTACGTAGGATGAGCAGTTTTGCCTGCGTAAGTCCGATAAATTCACACCATGTTCGCTTTTATTAACCAACCCAGATTTATGGTTGCGCTGATTCTCTGTCCCACTAAGTATTCAGCACCAAGACATCCCGAACAGGCAAATCAAAGCACTCATCTAACCTTGCATTGATTATAACAAAAAAATTTGTAACTGCACGTATACCGATGGTACTAAATGGCATATGGTCCTGTCAAATTCAAACCCAACAAATTGATACATTTCATTAAGACAGAGGCCAACCCTCTCATGGCTCCTTCAGAGGGGCCCCTATAGAAGAAAACCATATGTCAGAGGACGCGATCAGGGAGGCAGACGTCAAAAGTAATAATTGAACTACGTCAATTGATTTAGACTAAGCATTTAAAATCGGCTATGGAACATTTAGATATTGTTAGGGGGAAATGAGGTGGAATAGTTGCAAGACTTTTTAAAAATAGACATCTGTCCACCCTAAGGGTTTAATTCATCATTGTTTATACCCTACTGGCGAATCACTAAATAGATACACCGACCCCTCGTACTGTAGTGCCCAATACACAAGCTTTGATACCTGTGTATACATGGTGCAGAAACTTAGATGAAATTGTGAGTTGTTCAAGATGGATATCACAACTGCTTTTAGGGATTTGCAAGTGAATCCAAAAGATTTTGATCAGTTGGGTTTCGCAGTTGATGAATATTATTATTTTGACAAATGTGTATCGTTTCGTTGCTCACTTAATAAAATATTCTGAAAACGGATATCCTTTGAAAGCAAAAGTAGAAATGCAAAATGAGAAAATTGCAGACTCGGCTTTATTGAATCTATTCATGAGTAGTAATTAAAAGTGCAACACTACTCACGCCCCTAGCACCGGCTTAAGCAGTATTCAATTTTCAAAAATAATAACATGAAAACTTATGAGGCCAAAGGACCAGAAAATATAACAACACTGAGAATGAAGTACGGGGCGACTTTTTACGACCGCCACACAAGCACTTAACACCTGCTGTTGTGAAGTGAGTGAGTGAGTGAGTTGGGTTTTACGTCCGACCAACAGTATTTCAGTTATTTGCAGACTGTACCCGCATGAGACAAGTTATAGTGCTGCCTCACTGGAATACCCCTGCCGCAGGTACATGGCAAGGGCACCCCACCCAGTCACATTATCCTAACACCGGGCCGACCAGTCCTAGAACTACACCTTTTAATGTCGAGCGTAGACAAGGGAGCTACTAGTACCAAGTTTTTACTAGCTGTTGTGAAGTACATATATTCTGAAAATGGGTGATGCTTTGAAAGCAAAAGTAGAAATGCAAAATGAGAAAATTGCAGACTCGGTTTTATTGAATCTGTTCATGAGAATGAAGTACGGGGCGACTTTTTACGGCCGCCACACAAGCACTTAAGTTGTTATCTGTTAAACAGATTTGCAGATTTATTAGCTCACACAATAATACTGGATCTTTTGATGTGGAAAATATGTCTGTCAGCTTTATTGAAATCAAAATATTTCATGACCGTTTCTGGTCCGTCAACGAGAATGTACAGGCGAAATCGGCAGTGGTGTAGTCTTGGGATTCGGCATATACTTTGCTTGGAAATGGTTGTCTTAAAGGTGTTCTGAAGAATGGTACAAACTGGGTTACTATGTTGTTATACCTTCTGATTCTTCGAGATCATGAATTTCAGTACTTCTTGTTCTGAAAATTGAATACCGCTTAAGCCGGTGCTAGGGGGCGTGAGCAGTGTTGCACTTTCGATTACTGTTCATGAACAGACTCAATAAAACCGAGTTTGCAATTTTCTCTTTTTGTGTTGCAATTTTTGCTCTCGGGGGATCACCCCTTTCAGAATTTACACTGATGATATTAGGTTTAGAGTTGTTTCCAATAATAGTGTCAATTTTCGCACGGGGCGGAGAGTCGAGAAACATGAACATATTTTCCATTGTCATACACTCAACAAAATGACTTCAAAGTCTGAGGTGTTATGGTGTTGAGGAAGTTGACTCAAAAATGCTTTTAGTTTAATATTGTGGTCAAAGCAGAACATGTGCTGGGGTCCATGAATGCAATAACTGATGCATTAGATCTCTTTTTCAGCTAGACAAGTTTTGGCAGCTGGCCCCAAATGCAGACCAACACCATGCAGAGTAAGATCCCGACTATGGGAGGTATTCAACAACGAGCTGTTATTTTGATTAAGTCTAGTGTTTTGGAAAATACTGTATTGACTTAAAAGACAGCCACAACCCATTTTAACTTTTTAGAGCACATTTACAGCTTTCAGTCTAAATGGCCAATTCCAATAAATCAACTTATCTCGTACATAACCTACTGTTTTGAAAAGACTTATTATCCCTTCACAATCATGTTGTATTTGTCTGGAATAAGTTTTGTTCACAGCATTAGAGGATTTTCAAACCCATCAGATAATTTTGTCATGAAAAATGTTAGACGTCGGAAACCTCTTACGTCGCAGAATTGATTATTGGGTCCCTATAACACTTACGTTGTAAAATGGATTAGTAGCAACTCTAGGAAGTGTGTGATATTCAAAGTTCGAAACATCCTTGTTATCCTTGGCATATTTTGGCCTATTTAGACTAAACGAGATTATCACATGCTCTCACGCTGGCACAGACATAGCTCTTAACAAAAGCGACGTTGTATTTGATACAGAAACCAAAGCAGTTTGAGTCAGGCTAAGTATTAGCAAAACTAACAAAATTGGTAGACCAACATTCACCTGCATTCCAAACACGGATGGAACTAAAAGTACACATATGAGTTATGCAGGAAACACCACGTACAAAATAAACAGCCGCCCGAACAGCACGGCAACAAGAAAACACAGCAAATGTACATAACTACCAAAACACAAAAAGACAAAAGAAACAAGTCATAGGGGAATAGGGAAGTACCGCATTGGAACTGTCAGTGACAGCAGTCCTTGAAGGTTGAAACCGGTTTAGGGGATCCAACATCGCACTTATTCCATCCCCACCCTGTCTGCATTGAGTCCATGTGTGGTCATTTTCCCATCCTCAATAAAACATTCTGTTCTGCCATGCTAATTGCTCCCCATTAACAAGGTACCATTAATTTTCTCTTATGTACTGTCTAAAGCGTGTAAACACGTAGTTTTCATATTCGTAGGGCAATAGAACGTCAAGGTTTTTCAGATACAAAAATAAAACTGTCGTTGGTCGTCTAATTCATATTCACAATATATCAGAATGTATCTGACTGGCAGTAGCAATCTATAAGTGTCATGTCTTTGCACTTGATTTACTTTACATTCTTTGTAGTAGGGGACTCCTTTGTCAGATGGACTGGAAGTCATTTTAACGAGATGCCTAGTCAGTAATTTCGGGATATAAATATAGATTCGAATGGTCATGGTGGACTATGAATCGAAGCTTTACATGCCAATATACATTTGGCCTCATTCAAGTCAAGAGTACCAACACTATTTTTCTATAAATTTGGGGAATAATATTTCAAAAGCCAACGTTTGCAAAACTGTAAGATATTAAAAGCTGAACTGGACCATTGTTTGGAAGCTTTCCAAACTTAACTTTGGTATGGATATTTATTCTGCCTAGATTATATTGGGAGAGGTCCCATGAAAAATTGTGTAAAAACACTGAATTCTAAAAGAAAATGAATAAGCAGAACATGTCAGAATATGTACAAGGGCACCCTTATGGAAGGACACTATACATCAAATCTATTGACAACAGTCCGGAATTTTTAGGACAGATTGTGTGCACCTATCGCAAATAGGGAATGAATTGAATATATTTTCAAATACGAAAGGCAATCAGAGAATCTTTGAACAATGATAAAAAGTGTATTGAGGGTAAGCGTCAAGGTTTTGGGGACCAAATATACTTTTGTTGTGGCAGAAAGTCTAGGCGCTGGCGATGTCATGGTGACACTCTCTGATTTTACAGTTATTTTAAAAGTTATCAGGTGGTATGCAACATTTCACTTGGATGTGGATGTTTTACAATGTAATAAAATCTATATGCGTACAGATCCGTTAATTAATCCTGCCTCAATTATACAAAGTTACACACAGCATGTTCTTCGTCCACGTATTGATAAAGAATCTGAACATAAAAGACATTTTCTGAAACTTCAGTTCCTAAATAAAGGTATCGATTTTATTGATATTCAAAGTATATTTCATGATAAGAATGTAATCGATACTATTCCCAAATATTTAATCAACTCTGAATCACCTATCATCTGTTATAAATATAATAAACCTATTAGAAATGTTATTTTTAACTATAATAAAATTGTCTCTGACTTAAATATTGATGTTAATACCTCTATTTCTTGAGATTGTAGCATTTCTAGCTTGTGCTATAAACCAGTTGGTCATGTCATTACTGGTAATTTTGATATCATTACGGATAAACGTCTCAGGACCCTCCTAACTAAAGGACCTAAATATAGATTACCTTCCCTTTTTGATTTTGACGCTTGTCGAACTCATATTGCGGAAGCTATTCAAGAATTCTGCATCAAATGGTGTCGACGAGATCATGCTGATGTTAATGCCCTTTCGGATTGGAAGAAATGTATTTTTGATATTATTGATATGCGTATTACTTTTTACAAATCAAATTAACATCTTTTACCACCTCGACCTAGAGTTACATTTCGTTATTTGAAGAAAAACATTTCTAATTTTCATTCAAATTATGTTCTTGTTCCTACTGACAAGGCATCAAATAATGTAATCATTATTTGAAGATTGTATTATGTTGATGTTTTAAAGAAGGAGCTAACTGATTCAAAAAACTTATATAACAGTTCAAACACCTGAAAAAGATATAGTCTCGGAACATGTAAAACTGTGCAATAATTTTAAGTCTGGTCCTAACATAAAACAACATAAACTTTCTACTTTGTACTGGATTCCGAAACTACATAAAAACCCTTAAAAGGCGCGTTTTATTGCCAACTCTAGCTGTTTTACCACTACTAAATTATCTATACTTTTGACGTCCTGTCTTACTACGATCAAAGAACATGTAAAACGCTATTGTGATAAAATATATGAAAATTCTGGTATTAATGTTATTTGGTCCATAAAAATTTCAAATGATGTTTTAACAAAACTTGAAAATGAACAGTATAACATTTCTTTACTGAGCTCTTATGATTTCTCTACACTCTATACTACTCTACCTCCCCATTTTATAAAGGATAAACTGATTTAATTAATAGAAAAAACATTTGCCAGAGAAAACAAACAAAATGTTCATTGTTTGTAATGTTCAACGTTCATTCTTTTCGAATTCAGAAGTTGAACATTACACAATGTGGACTTGCCTTGATGTTTGTAGATCTCTTACCTTTCTTTTAGATAATATATTTGTGCGTTGTGGGGATACCATATATCGTCAAGTTGTTGCTATACATATGGGTACAAATTGTGTTCCTCTTGTTGCAGATTTGTTTTTGTATTGCTATGAGAGGGATTTTATGCTTAGCTTAAAACCTGATACACAGACCGATATTGTTAATGCTTTTAATAAAGCTTCAAGGTATTTAGACGATATTTTGAATTTAGATAATCCTTATTTTGAAACTATGATTTCTTCAATTTACCCAAAATAACTGTCTTTAAAGAAAGCGAATCAATCTGACATTATAGCTTCATTTTTAGATTTGAATCTTTCAAATACAAATGATAAAGTTTCGTCCAAAATATACGATAAAAGAGAAGATTTTAATTTTAAAATTGTTAATTATTCTTTTCTAGATGGAGATGTGCCACGTTCTACATCTTATGGGGTGCTTATTTTGGTTGCTGGCCGTTCCAAGGCGGCACTCCTGCTTTCAGCCTACGGTCAATTTTGTTGTTTAATATGCATAATGTTTAATGTGTTTCGTCTTGATATGCGTCCTGTTATGTTTTGTCTTGTGGCTCTCCCTGTTTGACTATTTTTCCATATTTATATTTCTCAACTTATTCGGTTTGCCCGAGTCTGTTCTTTGCTTGAAGATTTTAACAGACGTAATTTAGTTATAACTGATAAATTCTTAAGCAAGGTTACAGATATCACAAACTTCGGAAAACTTTTTCTACATTTTATTATCGAAATTTACCACTCATTAGTAAATATAATTGCAATCTACGGACGTTACTGCAACAAGGCATTTCTCAACCAGACTTTTATGGGGATGTTATCTACAAACTTAGGAAAATTCGGGGTCATATCTATTTTCATGATTTGTTTATTAAACGCATTTAAACATTTAAAAAGAAATGTTATGATCCTATTATATTGCAACACACTGCATGTTTGGTTATCGACCCTTTTACAGTCGGTAGCTACGCTTCCCTCTTTGCTGGCGCGATGACAGGCCGAGGGTAGTACTCTATGATGGTATACTCTTAAACTTGGATACAGGATGAGCTTACCAGACTCCTGTATTACTTTTTCACTGTCGTGCCCTTAACGGCTTACCTGCAGGTGCTCTGACTTCAGCAAAGTCATTGAGTACATATTTGACGGATTGTCACAGTTATTATGCTATGTTTTACATGTTGTCCTGTGTTCATCGTCGTCTATGTTGTGGGTAAGTCCAGCGGGGATACCTTTATTTACACTATTTGTAAAGCTAGGGTGACTTTGAGAGAAGGGTGAGGTTAGGACGTCCGTAAACCGGTTTAAACCCCCAGTGGTGTTTTTGCTACTGACCGTGCCAAGGCGGTACTCTCTTTGTCACCCTTCTTTTTGTTTGCCTTGCGTCTTTGTGCTTGTGATTTTGTTCATGTGTGGAACGTTTGCCTCTGGTTCTTGTGTGTCTTTTGGTGCTTTCTGTTTTCATCTCGTGTGTTAGTGTGCGTTTGGGTGTGTGGTTATGTGTGTGTTTATGTGTGTCATGCTGTCTATCGGTGTTTTGGTGGTGGTTGCATCTTGTATGTGGCTTTGCCTGCTTGACCTTACTACTTTTCCATCAAGAAATACACCTGGAGAAAACCAGGTTGGAGGGATGCCGTCCTGTAATTTGTTACTTCTTCATTTTCTAGAATCTGTTCATAGCATGTTTGGGCCTAAATGGGAGATAATTATATGTAAGAATGGAGGTTAATCATGATGGAAATATATCATATGTAGATATAAGGGGTAATGGAAACAAAAATCAATTATTATTGTAGAGATATAAAATTGGATGGAGAAAGGGATATAAATTTTATGGAGACACTGGAAATGCAGATAATGTTTATGGAAATAATGGAGACCGTTTCGTCATCGGCGTCAAACATTCTTTGTTAAGATGTCATGTAGCAATGAGCTGATATCCAGTGGAATCTATTATTACGATAGTTTTCAATGCGGTTCAATCATGCCATTTATAATATATGCTCTTTTGAATATGCTTTGACGTGATGAATAAATATGTAAAATGGGATAATTAGTATTAATTATTCTTTACTTGATTTCAAAGTTCAGTCTTAAAACAATGACTAACGGTCAAACAAATATACACTAATAATGCAGGAAATATCATATTCCCTTAAACGTTGAATAAATGAATCGTTGGGGCAAATGTGAAATTTTGTTGATCATTTGGTCACTCCCTTTGCCAGATGAAAATTGATAAAACGGAGAATCTTTCTGGATATCAACACTTTTCCACTTTCGTATTCTCGTTTCCGATAAGGTTAAAAAATAAAAAGACACATAGAACAAATACAACATGCAATAAAAACTGATTCTGATTTAACATTTTACTCCATATACATGTATACACCTTTTATCGTCCTCGCAACTCGAGTAGACCAAGAACAGACATTACCTACAAGAGCTATTTAATCGGAGCCTGCTCTGTTTGCTTATGGTATACTATAAATCAAATTCTACAGTCTCTTTCCATTGTTATCTGCTAGTATAAAACTCACATAATTAACATACGTTATTATCTACTACATGATTATTTCCAGGGTAAAGCAGTTTTGACACGAATAGTAGATCTTCAATAGAATCAGTCTAAAGTGACAGCTTAATGAATAGAATATTGCGTCTGTAAAAGTAAGTGATGTCTAAAGCAGAACGAAAATAATACATAATTTTATTACTTTATAACTTTCTTTCTTCTTTATGCTACCATCTGGTCTTAAGACATAGACTTATGCCATTATTAATATTATTATCATTATTATTATACCACATTTATATAGTGCTCTTTTCACACTAGATATGTGCGTTCAAAAGCGCTTCACATGGATGAAATAAATCACAAGCCGGAACGAGCCGTATGATTATCTATCCAGGCAATGAAAGATGTACAATATATATACAATATATATTAACTCACTAGCCGGAAGGAACCACATGATTGTGTATCCGGTCAATGAAAGATATGCAAAAAGATATACAATAGATATGAATTCACAAACCGGAGGAAACCGCATAAACTGTATTAACAAACATGATACAGGCAAGGTGGCTGAAAGCCATGCTCATCAATTTCATAAATTAGAATAATCTGAATTAACAAACTTGATACAGACAAGTTGACTGAAAGCCATGCTCATCAATATCATAAATTAGAATAAACGAGCTGACTGAAAATCATTCCATTTATTTGAATATTGGGTCAATTGTGAGTTTGAAAGAGTGGCTGAAAGCCATTCCTATCCTGAACTTAGTTGCCACTGTACATGACTATTGGGTCAATTGTTAGCTTAATGGGTTGACTTATAGCCATTCCTATTCTGAGCTTAGTTGCCGCTGTAGAGAAGCCGACTGAAGTAGAAATTGGTCGTCGTCCAAACTCTTCAGGGCTTCAACCTGGTCTGTACTGATCTGTTTTATAATATAATTACTATAGTATTCCATAAACGGGTCAGACCCTGATCACACGGCTCCTGCATTAGCAACAACTTGTATAAACTATCTAAACTAATCCCTACTAAAGTTCCAGTTTAGAGTGACTTTACTGTATTAAAATGCACGTTTATAATAAAATCGCCCAGAAGTCATAATATTTTCGTTATAGCTTCTTTCGCTTTTTACGTCCATACTAAACGTGAAGTTCGTGATCATGTTAGGTCAGAACCTATTTTCAATCCTCTGTTCGCAATCCACGTGACCGGCGAAATATAATATACGACGAAAACGAAACACAGCGCTTTATCTCTGGTGAAATATTTAATCAATACATGTATAAGGGCATATAAATCAAACCAAATTCCCGGGGAGTTTTCGGTAAGTTTCAAATGAGACATTGTACAACCCGCAAAATACTGACGGGTACGGTCTAAGTTATGCCCCTACAGCCACAATGACTTACAGAATCATATTCGTCATTGAATTTGTTAGAAGGTTGATCTGGCCGATAGAAAGGCTGTCCCATTCTTCCAGTAACATCTTGCGAAGTTCGCCCAACGTTGACAAAATATTTTAACGTTGGCCTATACGTCTATCTAATTAAATGATTTATAGGTTTTAAGTTGGGACACTATAGAGACGATTCTAAAACATGGACGATTTTTCGGGCTGAGTCTGATTCCTGCATGCATTGTCTTGTAGAATTTGTTTGTGTTTATTAACGTTCGTTTCTGTTCATTATGGGCTAATTAAACGCCTCAGACAGAGGGGGATACATAGAAATTCGGGCACGATGGCCTACTGTTATTATCGACAGAGTGTCTCTGGTTCTTTTAGATGCCCCATGTAAAGCACTTATACATCGGGTCTCGGTTTATAGTCTCGTTCGAAGGATTTGTTCTGGCAGGAAATCGAATCTGGCATTGTAGTCGAGCGCGTCAACACAGGACTACGCCCGTATGTTGTCCTGTAGGATTGTGACACCGCGAAGCTGAACAAAAAGTACAACGACTGATTTCAAAATTTTGTCACAACAGTTCCATACTGTTAGACTGTAAACACTAAACGGTGTATTATGTCCAGAATAAACCCATCGCCACAAACAGACATAATTATGAAAATCGCTGTCGTAATCCTGTTTTATGAAGTCTGTCCAGAACTGTATCTCGAATACTTTGATTATTGTGCAAATCCCAATAATTCTGCGCAGTTTCTATAGCAACTCTTACGCGATGACGCACTGAGCGGGGCGTATGTACGCGTCCTGACGTCCTGTTTTAAGAAATGGACGGTCACTTCTTTGGCGATCTCTTATCGTGCCAGTTTGCCTAGGTCGACCATACCGACGAAACAACATAGAACTCTAGCGACCGCTATTTTGCTACTACCATTAAGCAGCATCCTGACGCTATCTACATGCTAGAAACTCTGTAAGTTTACTTATTGCTTTTTAGTCTGGCTATCTTCTGAAAATGCATCGCTATTCGAGTAATACATTAATAATAATATATGTTGCTTTACCTGAGGCATATGGCAACCACTGCTGTGTTCGATAAATAGTCTTATGTGTTATAACGAACATGCTGTGTTTCTTGATTTCACGTCAGTCTATATTACCAGGTATGAAGTACATGTATGTGCATGTATATCTACCAGATCAAACGTTAAACGATTCAGAATATGCTAGATGATTTTGAATGATCATGTTTGGGGTCCTCCAGCAGCCCTCAATCTCAATCTGGGTCTACACTATTTGCAAATGCCCACTAACCCTTTCCCAGCTGAGTATTTAGTAAAACATAATGACATCCTGGATGTTATTTAGTTGATGCTTTTCTTGCCACTGCAGAAACTGCAGATTCGTATCTATATCACTTCATAGTCAAGCAGAACAGACCCTCATTAAGTAATTAGTAGGAAATAATGACATCATAGATGTTAATTAGTTGATGCTTTTCTTGGCACTTCAGAAACTGTATATTCATATCTATATAACTTCATAGTGCTAGAACAGACCCTCATACAGGAGCCGTCTGATCTGAGCCTACTCTGTTTGCAAACGCGTTTTATAAAGGGAGTGTTAACTAGTTTCACGCATTTAAAAGATAAAGATTTTATGGCTATTAATGATCCTATTAATGCACGTAAAATTCCCAAGTCATTTGACCTTGACCTTGGGCTTGCGGGCATCATATGGTGTTTCTAAAGGATTCTAAGGATTCTAAAGTCGTTCATCCATTGTTCATGGCACTATGCCAATACCCGTTAAATACCCGTGTAAATAACTTCAAGGCAATCAATACTGAAATATCCTCTACCAGATAAACTTTGATCCGTACTGAAATTATAAACCCTTTCCCCGCTATCTGCGACTGGTTCTATTGCGCCCATATGGATGAGAATGGTTTAAATTAGTGGCTTTGGACCTAAACTGACCATATTGTGTACATATGGTTGGTAGTATTTTAAGTTAGTAGCTGCGGTCCTATTGTGTCTATATGGATGAAAATCTTTAATTTAGTGGCCGCGGACTTACACTGGTCCTTTTGTCCACATACGAGCAAAGCGGAACACAAGGCTTGGTTTCAATCAAGGTGTCTGACCTATTTCTACACAATAGTTTACAAAAAAGTCAACACAACAGAACACGGCTGTGATGGATGGCACACAGCCTGATCAAATACTTCATTTAAGATTTGGCATTTGATCTTGGTCTACACTTTCAGACAAATACGCCAACAATACGAAATATTAAGCTTGCTTCTGTTTTCAAAACAGTCAATACGATTTCTTCTGGTTGTAAATCATTGTTATTCCTTGACAATGTTTGTTTCACCTCTAGTCTGATAAACGCCACCTGACAGGTATTGGGATACAGATGAGATGCCGACTTACATGTACTTGCCGTCTCATCAGGATCAAAGTTAATTCACACTCGGTCAACAGTAGCTTGATCTTGGTCAACAGTAGCTTTAGCGAATCGGGAATCGGCAGTTTACGACACTTGCAACAGGTAGGTTCGAAACAGATAATATTGTTGTCAGTCCGGCTGAGGGTAAATTTATTATGAATACAGATAAGACAGGTATAAAATAAGTATATATAAATTATATTGTTTACCGTCTGTGCATGTACTACACTTCCCTCTTGGCGTTATCTCGCTCACCAACAACAAATCAATAGAAGTATATAGTATGTGTGTACATGCATTTTCTCTTTTAGCCTGGGGTGGGGGTCTATACAGAATATATTTGGATTCGACACCTCGTCTCATGCTCGTCGGTAGATTTGTGTATCGTATAGATACTTATCGCACATCTCGTCTCAAACTAAACGGTGGTTCTGTGTCTGCAATGTGTATATACATGTATTCATCACACACCACGTCTCAAACTCACCGGTGGTTCTGTATATGTATTGTATAAATATCTATCACACAGGTCGTCTAAAACTAAAAGGTGGTTCTGTGTCTGTATTGTATAGATATTTATCACAAACCACGTCTCAAACTCAACGGTGGTTCTGTGTCTGTATTGTATAGATATTTATCACAAACCACATCTTAAACTCGTCGGTGGTTCTGTGTCTGTACTGTATAGATATTTATCACTTACCACGTCTCAAACTCGCCGGTGGTTCTGGGTCTTATTATATAGATATTTATAACACCCCTCTCAAACTCGACGGTGGTTCTGGGTCTGCACTGTGTTCATAGTTATCACAAATCACGTCTCAAACTCAACGGTGGTTCTGTGTCTCTATTTTATAGGCTAAGGGTGACAATAGGTAAGAGATGATTCTTTAAATTCAGGTAAAATATATACAGGTAGTACACATAATTTTTATGGCCACTCTTGACAGAGGGTCTGGGTTGAATGTATTCGTTTTAAGATTCATATAATTTTCATCTTAGACCGATATATCCTATCATATACTGTTTCTGCATTTGCTTCGATCCATTACTATCATCGTACTATTGACACATAAAAGGTCAATGGGATTACCTAGGGGATTTCCGAGATTGTCTAAGTGTTCAAACAGATGACATAAATTAGTTTGCGCATGGCAACAATGGCACGACCAATAAGCAATGAATATCCCGATATTTGTGTTTGGACCTTCGTGATATTGCTTGGTTCTAAAGTTAGATCAGAAATTGTAAACAAAGTGGCTGTTACTTGAGCAGTTTAGCATGAAAGATCTAAATAGTCTAAGAAATGTTAGAAATTATTTGGAAGATATAAAGCATAGTTAACAATATTAATTGGTAATACAGTCTCTACTTCTATCTGCTTAACCTGTTCACTATTGAATATTCATTTTATATATAATGGTACAATATTGAATATTCATTTTATATATAATGATACAATTAATACTTATTAGCTGAACTTATATAATGGCATATGTACACATGATATTTTGGGATGGCAAGAACGATAATAGTGTCAAATCTATTAGAATGTTTCATTAGCAAATTGAACATACGCCCCCTACAGGTGCCGCCTGGATCTCGTAAACTATTTACTATATACGACATTTTGTTTATATGGTTAAAGACGATATATATATATATATATATATATATATATATATACTAAGAGACATGGTCACTTATGAGGTTTGTGTCTAAATTTCGCCTTGTTGAGAGGTTGTATATACGTACGGGGTATATATAGAACCCCCCAAAAATGAGTGCTATATCTATGCATAAAAATGACTTTTAAAGAAAAATAACCTCATTCTCATAACAAGGTTTCATATCGAAATTCTATTTGGATTGTCTCCCTTTGATAGGTATCCGCCATTTTAGACTGTGTTTAAAATGTGTCAATTATATACCCCATATCTGTGGTAAAAATTGAGAACCAGTCTAGAAATGTATATTACACCCCGTAACATATTATAGCCTGAGCTGTATATTACACCCCATAGCATGTATATGGGGTGTAATATATAGTTTAAGTATTTTTTGATATTATTTCTTTATCTTTTAAACTGACTCGTTCTGTTTCACGGAAATTGCCAGGTTTTTAAGAGCAGCTCTTTATCGACCGACAGTGTACCCCCACTCCTGGGTACTGGAGCCCTTACCTATTTGCTCGCATATTCAGTTTAGTCCAGTGGAGAAATGCGTGCCTATCAAAGATTTTACAATGTTAGGTCAAAGGAGCCCATCTATCGGGGTGAAAACTTCGCGGGAGAGGTGGGGTAATTACCCCGGTCTCCAATAGTAGAGCGCATGGTCCCCGGCGTTACATAACCTCACTCTTATCACAATCAAGCCATTGACAACTATGGGAAATGCGAATTTAACCAATGATTATATCAGTTATTATGATTTCGCACATCGAAAAAGGCAGAATAAGTTGACAAATTTTCAAAGCGGATGGTAAGTTTTTACGGTTATTGGGAGTTTGTAAAGATTAAAAAGACGTATTTTTCTTATTAGAATTAAACCCCTTCCTTTACAACGCACCCACATACTCAACCTGGAAACGGTTGTTAGGTTGCCACCACAACTATTTAAACGATCACTTACCTATGATTTATCCATGAAATTTATAATATTAGATTAACATAAGAGAGTGGAGGAAGTAGATCTAGATCTACAACCAAGAGAATAGTGTGAACCGCCAAAATCCATAAGCAGTGAATCTAATGATCTTAGGAAACGAACATCATGTGAGGTTCTGCAGATCTTGATCTATCTACATATACATGTATACAGATTAAGAACACAAAATTGTATTTGGCAACCTCAAGTTTAGTTTGTATTTAAGGGATTATTGGTAAACTTTTCAATAGAAGGATATAGGTCTACACAGGTCAATTCGAATATCATGAATTTATGTACAGTAAATGCACTTGTTTTGCTGAATATATATATTATTGCCTTTACAATGTGCATTCATGGCGTAACCGTGGATTATGCAATGACTCCAAATAAATCAAAATTTGAAATCTGAAGCAACGTAATTGCAATTTTAGAATTTGAAAAAGTTACATTCACTTTTCTTTATTCTATAACAGGGGCCGCTTATATAACTAGTGCAGTTTTCCCCTAAAATTTACAATATATTTGATATTTTGTTTCCCTTTACTTAAATGCCGATGTAATTGTTCCCTAGAATGATAGACCCGGCCCAGAGTACAAGCGTAAATATATAATTGCAGTATGTCAAATCACTTAGCAATACAAAGGCATATGATCTTTGAGCTCAGCTATCAAAACCCTTGACTGGGACATGGCGCCTATGATATCTTACTTAAGGATACCAGATTTGGTGCGTATGCTCATCTTAACATTGCGGAGTGTGAATCCTATACATATGTCTATCACCTTGTCCTTCCCATGAGAGCTTGGAATCGCCATGGAAATTGTTTCACGATACTATCGTGACAAGTGTTAAAAATCGGTTTCGAATTTACTATTGATAATTGGTTCCGCCCAAGTTACTAAATACAGATAGTACAATCGATTTGGTCAGCATGCAATCGTATTAAATTTATTGTTACATTGAATAACATACGAATTTGTCGAACGTCTCAGTGGCACAATTGTTTCGATAGTGTTTCAGTGGTGCTTTTAGGTCAACTTTGGGTCAACGTTCGCCCAAGTCCCTTTCTGAAACATATTTACTTATATTTCCCCTTATTATCTCCAAATTTCCCCTCCCAGATTTGTCAAACAATTAAAAATGTTTAATCGAAGAAATAAAATGATAATGCAAACCTGCATGAGAAGATCTGGAATATGAAAGTCAACTCCGATTACATCTATTGTGAAGTATTATATAATATTTTACACAATATAAACTTTTTAACACTTAAACCTATCAGGCCATTTTGTGCAATATTTTTCTACTTCATGTGTCCTTCCAAGCAGTCTGACCTTGGCCTATGCTCATTCAAGTACGCTGCCATACATCGATGAACGTTCTCATACGTAGAGGTCGGAAATAATGTTTGATCATGTTAAAAAAAATCAGCGTATATGAGCGTATGAGTTATATATTACGCACACGCTCACCATGTGCTAGGCACACGTTGAATACGCTAGAGTGTCGTAAAAGGCATGCCACTTATAAGTCAAATACGCTTTACATATGGTGGCATGAAGGTGGCTAGTAGAGTTATCATATGGATATATCAGCAACTTATTTGTAACGTTATTCTGACGAACGACTAACGTATCTAACGTATTCCTGGCGATTCATACGCTACTCAAACGCTCACATGCGCCAAGCATGTGTTACTCGTATGCCCGCATGCGCTACTTTTATGCTGCTATACAATGGCGGTGACATGTTGACATACGCTCGTATACGTTCCCATGTGCTGCCTATACGCCAGATATACGGTTCACATATGCTATTCATACACTGCTAATACGTTCATCGAATATATAGTGGTTGTAATTTCGGGTTCATACGCTCAAAATTCGTGCGTATGGCCAGGTCTTTCGAAACCTTTCGTACGTAGTTTATACGTTCAACTTATACACTAGTGTGATAGGGCAATTACGAACATCACATTTGATGTGTAAGAACATCTTTTCTTTTGCAGACCTTCATATATCCCACTCTTACGTATGTGACACTGCCTAGGTATACTTTCGTCTTGTAGGCGGCACATATTTTTAGACAAAAAACTAATTCCAACGCTAAACAGGTAATTGGGGGGGGGGGGATAAAAAACAACTTGTTTTATTTTGGATAGAGAGTATTAAAATGTACAATTATATCATATACTTTCTGATTCCGCCAATGGGACGTATACGTTTGCGAGGTCTATAAATCGTTGCTTTGAGTCATTTTGCGGATTTCATATAAAGATCGTTCATTAGTTACTGTATATAATATCTAATCTGCATGCGGGATGTATATGTTTGTGAGGTCTATAAATAATTGCTTTGATTGCAGAACTTCATGTATTCCACTCTTACGTATGTGACGTTGTCTAATTATACTTTCATCTTGTAGGCGGCACATATATTTAGACAAAAAACTAATCACAACGCAAGCAGGTAACTGCTCTTTTTCTGCATCACTCAGTGTGAAACACTATTTAATGGTTTCTCAAACAGAATGGATAGTATTGGAAGTTATGAGAAAGCAACTTACATATTGGAAACTAACTAATTAAGTTAAAGTCATTCCTCCAAGCTTTTATTTAAAACAGAAACTTGTTTTATTTTGGATAGAGAATAGTAACATGCAAGAGTATATATACTTTCTGATTCCGCCAATGGGGCGTATATGTTTGCGAGGTCTATAAATCATTGACTTTAGTCATTTTGTCGATTTTAGATAGAGACGGTTCAGCAGTTACTGTATATAATATTTTAGAATGCATGTGAGGTGTATACGTTTTGAGGTTTATAAATAATTATTATGAATGTAAATAGAGAACATCTATAGCCGTGTGCATGGTGTATGATTATATTGGCGAAGTCTACAAGTAATAGCTTTGATTTAACCCTATCCCTCATATAACGTGTTTCCGGCATTGAAAAAGAGAGTAGACCCAGACCAGCGAGCTCCTGTTGGAGCTGTCTTATCAGGGTCTGCTCTGTTTGTCACCACATACGCCTGGGTAAACGTTCATCTTATAGGCGGCATCTTTTTTAGACAAAAACTAAATAACAACGCAAACAGGTAGCTGGCTTTTTTCTTCATCGCTCAGTGTGAAGCGGTATTTCATGCTTTCTCAAACAGAATCGATGTTATGGAAGTTATGAGCAAACAACTTACACATTGGAAACCAACTAATTAAGTTAAAGTCATTCCTCTGAGCTTCTATTTCAAAACGAAACTCCTTTTATTTTGGATAGAGAATATTAACATGTACACGTATATTATGTACATACTGATTTGGCCAATGGGGCGTATATGTTTGCGAGGTCTATAAATCGTTGTGTTGAGTCGTTTTGCCGATTTCAGATAGGGAACGTTCGTCAGTTACTGTATATAATATTTAATCTGCATGCGGGGTTTATATGTTTGTGAGGTATACAAATAATTGCTTTGATGATTGCAAAACTTCATTAAACCCACTTTTACGTAGGTGACATTGTCTAGTTATATACTGAACAAAAAAAAAGCTAAGGAAATTCAGAAAGCAATGGAACAAAAGAACCCCAAAACATACAACCATTCGATTTGTATTTATTTTTTTAGAGTGTTTGGATGAAACTATACAGTGACACTCTTTACGCAATCAAACCGATATTTTAATTTGCGAAAAATGACGGAAAAGACCAGTTAACTTTGACATTAATTTTTTAAGACGCTATAGGTGTTGAAAGTTCAAATAAAGCATCCTTCTGAGGAAAAATGGACATTTTATGATACCGCGAAATTCAAAATGTTTCAAATATTTTAGATCTTGAGTCATAGCCCCTCAAACACAAATTCCTTAACGTTTTTGTTGAGTACTTTCATATTGTAGGCGGCACATATTTTCAGGCAAAAAACTAATCACAACTCAAAAAGGTAACTTTTTTTTATCTGCATTACTCAGTGTGAAACAATTTAATATTTAATGGTTTCTCAAACAGAGTCGATGTTATGGAAGACAACTTACATATTGGAAAGTAACAAAATAGTTTAAAGTTATTCCTCCGAGTTTTTATTAAAAAAAGAACCTTGTTTTATTTTGGATACAGAATATTAACATGTAAGAGTATATTAACTTACTTATTCCGCCAATGGGGCGTATATGTTTACGAGGTCTATAAATCATCGTAGCCTTGAGTAATTTTGTCGGGTTTAGATAGAGCCGGTTCAGCAGTTACTGTATATAATATCTAAGTCTACATGCGAGGTGTATATGTGTTTGAGGTCTACACATAATTGTTTTGAGTGTAAATAGAGAACGTCTATAGCCATATGTAGGGTGTATGATGATATTTGCGAGGTCTACAAATAACTGCTTTGATTTAACCCTTTCCTTCATATAGCGTGTTTCCGGCATTGAAAAAGAGAGTAGACCCATATCAGAGAGCTCCTGTTGGAGCTGTCTTATCAGGGTAAGCTCTGGTTGTCACCACACAATCCTAATGTATTCTAACTGTTTCCCAGTCCGTTAAATGCCTTCATTTTTTTTCTTATATGGAAAATTGAACATGGGTTTTTAATTTACATTTATAATGTACATCGTAAAGAAAGGCTAAAGTATAATTTTAAATATATGTAGACTATATGTATTGAGATGTATATAAAATGCTTGTAAATTAATAATGTATATCATTATCTGAATTAGCCGCAATGTATAGTATGTTTGCTTAATAAACTGTGTCCTTCCGCAATCCGTCTTTGGTTCTTCTGAGCACAGAATAATGCAATTCAATCTAAAGCCGGGGCTTTTCTCCACCTATATTTAGCTATATGTATTTGACTATAACGTAAAACCCGATACAAACAAAACAGAAATAAAATGTGTACTTGACTGTTACAATGTGTAAGGCATCACTATCTATTGAACAGAGTCGGTCTTTCTGTGTCTGGTCTAATCATTACTATATAACCCTAAATGAAATTAATATAGCTCTGCTTATATTTCTGGGGTCTATAAGTAGGGTTAGGGTTAGGGTTATGTTAGGTTAGGGTTAGGGTTAGCCGTGAGTTTGGCCGTTTCTTAAGCTGTACGGACGAACGAATGCCCCACATTCTATGTAATCTGTGTGATTTTGTTTATATCTTTGTTACCTACATACATATGTAAAGAAAAATACTAGATACAAATAATTGATGTAGAAATAACCATCAAAATAGACCAAAATGGCCCGATTTTCACAAAAATTAGCACTGTGGGCCTAGAGAACGGCGCGTGCGGACGGACGAACATCCGTATGCATTATATTAGAATACTAGCTTGTAAAGAATAACATGTTTAATACATAGAAGTAGGTTTAAAATAAAAGATAAAGTATATAGAGCCCAGGGCTCCATTAAATAGGGCACAGAAGGTGCATTTTGGACTCTTTAGCGCAGAATAATGCAATTCAATCTAAAGCCGGGGCTTTTCTCCACCTATATTTAGCTATGTATTTGACTATAACGTAAAACCCGATACAAACAAAACAGAAATAAAATGTGTACTTGACTGTTACAATGTGTAAGGCATCACTATCTATTGAACAGAGTCGGTCTGTCTGTGTCTGGTCTAATCATTACTATATAACCCTAAATGAAATTAATATAGCTCTGCTTATATTTCTGGGGTCTATAAGTAGGGTTAGGGTTAGGGTTATGTTAGGTTAGGGTTAGGGTTAGCCGTGAGTTTGGCCGTTTCTTAAGCTGTACGGACGAACGAATGCCCCAAATGCTATGTAATCTGTGTGATTTTGTTTATATCTTTGTTACCTACATACATATGTAAAGAAAAATACAAGATACAAATAATTGATGTAGAAATAACCATCAAAATAGACCAAAATGGCCCGATTTTCACAACAATTAGCAATGTGGGCCTAGAGAACGGCGCGTACGGACGGACGAACATCCGTATGCATTATATTAGAATACTAGCTTGTAAAGAATAACATGTTTAATACATAGAAGTAGGTTTAAAATAAAAGATAAAGTATATAGAGCCCAGGGCTCCATTAAATAGGGCACAGAAGGTGCATTTTGGACTCTTTAGTGGGCCTCCAGGATCGAGCCTAGAATCAACTATATCGAGGGTTCTCGGTAATGTACTTATAACCAGTTGACTGCGCATAATTAAATCTTCATATGCATGATAAATTAATTGCGTAGACATTGCGAGATCGATTCGGAAATGCCCGTCAAATTTCGAAAAAAGAAAAGGTAATTTTCGCGATTCTTAGCTAATTCAAGACCTCGTACAGACATACACAAAAGCGGACAGACCAATATATTTATGCCTAAGTTCTGTTCAATATTAGTTCTTTATATTGGTATATAGATATAAAGAATATATGCAGAGATTATGTAATAATGGGACCCCAAAAACCGGCGGTAATCGCTATAGAACAAGGAACTGTTTTGGCGCCAAAAGGGTTTTCGCGCTCTGACGGACGAACGCCTACACTGAGAAATGTGAATTTAGTGCGTTTGTACAATCTAGTAAACAGCTACAAGTCGGCGCAAAAATATTGAAAAAATATTGAAAAATGACTGAGATATCAGGTTCCAAACATTTAAAATGAGCAAATCCGGAGCGGTTTGGTTGTACATGTATCTGTGTCATAACTGGCAACCTTATTAAAACTCTGTGTTGACACATGATATGACTTTACTTTTTACATCTTGAATAGTTCTACACGTACATGAAAAAAAAACCACAGAAATATTAAGTTCTAAGCGCGTTATGAACGTTTAATATAACTCGTCCATTTAAGGAAGTGTCTATATTTAACTTGTTTGTTTTTTACTAAAAATAAACTAAAGGAGAACGCATAGGGTTAGACTATCAAACGATATGTCATTCTGTAGATCTTAACATGCCCAACACGTCGATACATCTTTGAATTGAAATCGGTCAAACGATAAGTTTTTTATTGCCCAAATACGAACAGGGACACTTCAACCACCAAACCCTATCAAAATTCAACCCACGGAAATTGAAATAAGTTCCTTATATGGAAGTTTTCGGAAATGATACTTACAGGCTCTAAAGACCTTTTGATGCTGCATCTTTTGACACCAACATCGCCATATTCGAAAGATAAATAAAAGTGTCATAAACGGATCACGAAAGTTGCGGACTTTTGTTAGGTTAAATTGTATACCTGACACAGCATCATAATCTCAACGCCTGGAGATAGATTTTTTGTGCTGGGTATGTGGTTGGGTCAAGGTAATCGACACCCGACATTGAAAGGTCACGATTGGTGATGCGTAGTCGCTGGGGGCTAAAAATCAAGGGTTGGAGTGTCCCTCAAAGTTGACCAGAAATGCGCCAAAAGTAATTTACCCTACCACGAATTCGTAGGGGACATTAGTAGATATACTCGAAATGTACTTATATACCAAGTTTCAGTACTAACCCAAGATTAATAAGGTGGACCCTGATCATTTTGTGTACTCAGGGACACTCGGCACAAAACAGTATAATTAAGGTTAGGTTAGGGTTAGCCCTGACTACGCTGTGTAAGGTGTCTCTCTGTAACCTCGTAACCGGTCATATTTTGAACTGGTATAACTTAGTTCGGATTTTCGCTCTAGTGCACGATTGTGAGGTCCCAGGTTCGAAACCTTGATATCAATCGATTTACTAGCTAAAACTGAACAACTTTTGTTCTTACATATATATTCGAAATCTCCCCGGTAGCTTGTTATAAGAGAAAATTTAATTTATTAGGCTGAGACACAAACAAGGGCAGACAACCCGCTTGTATTCAGCCGAGTTGTCCATTTAACCATAGTCTCATACTCACTGCATTGAAACCTTTCCAACGATATGTTACAAGCCTGAGTTTGATTGCATTTGGATCAGGACAACACGACCGACAACCACCGGCCTCTCGGTACGAATGTGGGTGGGGTAACACAATTGAAATATTAACACCGTCATAACTTTTGAACAGAGAAAGATAGAAAACCAAAGTAAATTTCAAAGTTGCTTGTCCTGTCGAGATCTATCGATCGATGCCATGTTAACTGGGTTCTCTATGCGACTGGCCGAGAACGGGACCGAAAACCATTTCAGTCCAAAGTTCGATCCGGCATAACTCAGGATCCATAGGAGATAGAAAGATAGTGTAAACAGTAATTTTGCTTCATTAGACAAGCTCTGTCGATTGCTGTTGAGTTTTTGCACCTAGCACTTTTGGTTCAGATTTTCGCTCTAGTGCACGATTGTGAGGTCCCAGGTTCGTAACCTTGATATCAATCGATTTACTGGATAAAACTGAACAACCTTTGTTCTTACATATATATTCGAAATCTCCCCGGTAGCTTGTTATAAGAGAAAATTTAATTTATTAGGCTGAGACACAAACAAGGGCAGACAACTCGCTTGTATTCAGCCGAATTGTCCATTTAACCATAGTGACATACTCACTGCATTGAAACCTTTCCAACGATATGTTACAAGCCTGGGTTTGATTGCATTTGGATCAGGACAACACGACCGACAACCACCGGCCTCTCGGCACCAATGTGGGTGGGGTAACAAAATTGAAATTTTAGAACCGTCATAACTTTTGAACAGAGAAAGATAGAAAACCAAAGTAAATTGCAAAGTTGCTTGTCCTGTCTAGATCTATCGATTGATGCTATGTTAACTGGGTTCCCTATGCGACTGGCCGAGAACGGGACCGAAAACCATTTCCGTTCAAATTTCGATCCGGCATAACTCAGGATCCATAGGAGATAGACAGAGAGTGTAGACAGTAATTTTGCTTCATTAGACAAGCTCTGTCGATTGCTGTTGAGTTTTTTCACCTAGCACGTTTGGTTCAGATTTTCGCTCTAGTGCACGATTGTGAGGTCCCAGGTTCGAAACTTTGATATCAATCGATTTACTGGATAAAACTGAACAACTTTTGTTCTTACATATGTATTCGAAATCTCCCCGGTAGCTTGTTATAAGAGAACATTTAATTTATTAGGCTGAGACACAAACAAGGGCAGACAACCCGCTTGTATTCAGCCGAGTTGTCCATTTAACCATAGTCTCATACTCACTGCATTGAAACCTTTCCAACGATATGTTACAAGCCTGTGTTTCATTGCATTTGGATTAGGACAACACGACCGACAACCACCGGCCTCTTTTCACGAATGTGGGTGGGGTTTCAAAATTGAAATATTAACACCGTCATAACTTTTGAACAGAGAAAGATAGAAAACCAAAGTAAATTGCAAAGTTGCTTGTCCTGTCGAGATCTATCGATTGATGCTATGTTAACTGGGTTCTCTATGCGACTGGCCGAGAACGGGACCGAAAATCATTTCCGTCCAAAGTTCGATCCGGCATAACTCAGGATCCATAGGAGATAGAAAGATAGTGTAAACAGTAATTTTGCTTCATTAGACAAGCTCTGTCGATTGTTGTCGCGTTTTTTCACCTAGCACTTTTGGTTCAGATTTTCGCTCTAGTGCACGATTGGGAGGTCCCAGGTTCGAAACTTTGATATCAATCGATTTACTGGCTAGAACTGAGCAACTTTTGTTCTTACATATGTATTCGAAATCTCCCCGGTAGCTTGTTATAAGAGAAAATTTAATTCATTAGTCTGAGACACAAACAAGGGCAGACAACCCGCTTGTATTCAGCCGAGTTGTCCATTTAACCATAGTCTCATACTCACTGCATTGAAACCTTTCCAACGATATGTTACAAGCCTGGGTTTGATTGCATTTGGATCAGGACAACACGACCGACAACCACCGGTCTCTCGGCACGAATGTGGGTGGGGTAACAAAATTGAAATTTTAGAACTGTCATAACTTTTGAACAGAGAAAGACAGAAAACCAAAGTAAATTGCAAAGTTGTTTGTCCTGTCGAGATCTATCGATCGATGCCATGTTAACTGGGTTCTCTATGCGATTGGCCGAGAACGGGACCGAAAACCATTTCCGTCCAAAGTTCGATCCGGCATAACTCAGGACCCATAGGAGATAGAAAGATAGTGTAAACAGTAATTTTGCTTCATTAGACAAGCTCTGTCGATTGTTGTCGCGTTTTTTCACCTAGCACTTTTGGTTCAGATTTTCGCTCTAGTGCACGATTGGGAGGTCCCAGGTTCGAAACTTTGATATCAATCGATTTATTGGCTAAAACTGAGCAACTTTTGTTCTTACATATGTATTCGAAATCTCCCCGGTAGCTTGTTATAAGAGAAAATTTAATTCATTAGTCTGAGACACAAACAAGGGCAGACAACCCGCTTGTATTCAGCCGAGTTGTCCATTTAACCATAGTCTCATACTCACTGCATTGAAACCTTTCCAACGATATGTTACAAGCCTGAGTTTGATTGCATTTGGATCAGGACAACACGACCGACAACCACCGGCCTCTTTTCACGAATGTGGGTGGGGTAACAAAATTGAAATATTAGAACCGTCATAACTTTTGAACAGAGAAAGACAGAAAACCAAAGTAAATTGCAAAGTTGATTGTCCTGTCGAGATCTATCGATTGATGCTATGTTAACTGGGTTCTCTATGCGACTGGCCGAGAACGGGACCGAAAATCATTTCCGTCCAAAGTTCGATCCGGCATAACTCAGGATCCATAGGAGATAGAAAGATAGTGTAAACAGTAATTTTGCTTCATTAGACAAGCTCTGTCGATTGCTGTCGCGTTTTTTCACCTAGCACTTTTGGTTCAGATTTTCGCTCTAGTGCACGATAGGGAGGTCCCAAGTTCGAAACTTTGATATCAATCGATTTACTGGCTAGAACTGAACAACTTTTGTTCTTACATATGTATTCGAAATCTCCCCGGTAGCCTGTTATAAGAGAAAATTTAATTCATTAGTCTGAGACGCAAACAAGGGCAGACAACCCGCTTGTATTCAGCCGAGTTGTCCATTTAACCATAGTCTCATACTCACTGCATTGAAACCTTTCCAACGATATGTTACAAGCCTGGGTTTGATTGCATTTGGATCAGGACAACACGACCGACAACCACCGGCCTCTCGGCACGAATGTGGGTGGGGTAACAAAATTGAAATTTTAGAACCGTCATAACTTTTGAACAGAGAAAGACAGAAAACCAAAGTAAATTGCAAAGTTGCTTGTCCTGTCGAGATCTATCGATCGATGCCATGTTAACTGGGTTCTCCATGCGATTGGCCGAAAAATGGGGCCGAATACCATTTCCGTCCAAAGTTCGATCCGGCATAACTCAGGATCCATAGGAGATAGAAAGATAGTGTAAACAGTAATTTTGCTTCATTAGACAAGCTCTGTCGATTGTTGTCGCGTTTTTTCACCTAGCACTTTTGGTTCAGATTTTCGCTCTAGTGCACGATTGGGAGGTCCCAGGTTCGAAACTTTGATATCAATCGATTTACTGGCTAGAACTGAGCAACTTTTGTTCTTACATATGTATTCGAAATCTCCCCGTTAGCTTGTTATAAGAGAAAATTTAATTCATTAGTCTGAGACACAAACAAGGGCAGACAACCCGCTTGTATTCAGCCGAGTTGTCCATTTAACCATAGTCTCATACTCACTGCATTGAAACCTTTCCAACGATATGTTACAAGCCTGGGTTTGATTTCATTTGGATAAGGACAACACGACCGACAACCACCGGCCTCTCGGCACGAATGTGGGTGGGGTAACAAAATTGAAATTTTAGAACCGTCATAACTTTTGAACAGAGAAAGACAGAAAACCAAAGTAAATTGCAAAGTTGCTTGTCCTGTCGAGATCTATCGATCGATGCCATGTTAACTGGGTTCTCCATGCGATTGGCCGAAAAATGGGGCCGAATACCATTTCCGTCCAAAGTTCGATCCGGCATAACTCAGGATCCATAGGAGATAGAAAGATAGTGTAAACAGTAATTTTGCTTCATTAGACAAGCTCTGTCGATTGTTGTCGCGTTTTTTCACCTAGCACTTTTGGTTCAGATTTTCGCTCTAGTGCACGATTGGGAGGTCCCAGGTTCGAAACTTTGATATCAATCGATTTACTGGCTAGAACTGAGCAACTTTTGTTCTTACATATGTATTCGAAATCTCCCCGTTAGCTTGTTATAAGAGAAAATTTAATTCATTAGTCTGAGACACAAACAAGGGCAGACAACCCGCTTGTATTCAGCCGAGTTGTCCATTTAACCATAGTCTCATACTCACTGCATTGAAACCTTTCCAACGATATGTTACAAGCCTGGGTTTGATTTCATTTGGATAAGGACAACACGACCGACAACCACCGGCCTCTCGGCACCAATGTGGGTGGGGTAACAAAATTGAAATTTTAGAACTGTCATAACTTTTGAACAGAGAAAGACAGAAAACCAAAGTAAATTGCAAAGTTGTTTGTCCTGTCGAGATCTATCGATCGATGCCATGTTAACTGGGTTCTCTATGCGATTGGCCGAGAACGGGACCGAAAACCATTTCCGTCCAAAGTTCGATCCGGCATAACTCAGGATCCATAGGAGATAGAAAGATAGTGTAAACAGTAATTTTGCTTCATTAGACAAGCTCTGTCGATTGTTGTCGCGTTTTTTCACCTAGCACTTTTGGTTCAGATTTTCGCTCTAGTGCACGATTGGGAGGTCCCAGGTTCGAAACTTTGATATCAATCGATTTACTGGCTAGAACTGAGCAACTTTTGTTCTTACATATGTATTCGAAATCTCCCCGGTAGCTTGTTATAAGAGAACATTTAATTCATTAGTCTGAGACACAAACAAGGGCAGACAACCCGCTTGTATTCAGCCGAGTTGTCCATTTAACCATAGTCTCATACTCACTGCATTGAAACCTTTCCAACGATATGTTACAAGCCTGGGTTTGATTGCATTTGGATCAGGACAACACGACCGACAACCAACGGCCTCTCGGCACGAATGTGGGTGGGGTAACAAAATTGAAATATTAGAACCGTCATAACTTTTGAACAGAGAAAGACAGAAAACCAAAGTAAATTGCAAAGTTGTTTGTCCTGTCGAGATCTATCGATCGATGCCATGTTAACTGGGTTCTCCATGCGATTGGCTGAGAACGGGACCGAATGCCATTTCCGTCCAAAGTTCGATCCGGCATAACTCAGGATCCAAAGGAGATAGAAAGATAGTGTAAACAGTAATTTTGCTTCATTAGACAAGCTCTGTCAATTGCTGTCGCGTTTTTTCACCTAGCACTTTTGGTTCAGATTTTCGCTCTAGTGCACGATTGGGAGGTCCCAGGTTCAAAATCTTGGTATCAATCGATTTACTGGCTAGCACTGAACAACTTTTGTTCTTACATATATATTCGAAATCTCCCCGGTAGCTTGTTATAAGAGAAAATTTAAAGGCTGAGACAAAAACAAGGGCAGACAACCCGCTTGTATTCAGCCGAGTTTTCCTTTGACCATAGTGTCATACTCGTTGCAATGAAACCTTTCCAACGATATGTTACAAGCCTGGGTTTGATTGCATTTGGACTAGGACAAAGCGTCCGACAACCACCGGTCTCTCGGCACGAATGTGGGTGTGGTAGCAAAATTGAAATATTAAAACCGTCATAATTTAAGATCGGAGAAAGATAGAAAACCAAAGTAAATTGCAAAGTTGCTTGTCCTGGTGAGATCTATCGATTTATGCCCTTTTGGTTCGGATTTTCGCTTCATTGCACTAATTTACTGGCTAGAACTGAACATCTTTTGTTCTTATATGTATATTCCAAATCTCCCCGGTAGCTTATTATATAAGAAAAATAATTCATTGGCTGAGACACAAACAAGGGCAGGCAACCCGCTTGTATTCAGCCGATTTGTCCATTTGACCAAAGTGTCATATTCACTGCAGTGAAACCTTTCCAACGATATGCTACAGACCTGGGTTTTGTCGCATTTGGCTCAGGAAAACACGACCGACAACCACCGGTCTCTCGGCACGAATATGGGTAGGGTAACAACATTGAAAAACTAAAACCGTCATAATTTTTGAACGGAGAAAGAACGAAAACCAAAGGTAAATTGCAAAGTTGCTTGTTGTGATGAGATCTACCGATTGGTATTTCGTTTTCTGGGACAGGCGCAACATGAGCGAGAAGGTGGTCGAAAATGATTTCTGGTCAAAGTTTGATCTGTTATAAATCAGGAACTATAGGAGATATCTAAAATAATTTCAACAGCAAATGTGCTTCATTTGACAAGCTCTATCAATTATCGTCAAATTTTCTCATCCAGTCCTTCTGGTTCTGGTTTTTCACTTTTGTGCATTATTTTGAGGTATCAGATTTGAAACCTTTATATCAATCGATTTAACAGTCAGAAATGGACAACTTTTATTCTTACATTTTATATCTTTAGATCGATTTACCCTCCCCCATGTCAAGTTCATACACTGAGGTCAAACTTCAGATTTGTATAATGAATGACATTTGAACAATGACAGACAAGCACTTCATATTGCCATATATGTGCATTTAATAAAACTGTATTTTTGGAATGGTTGCATTTGAGGTAAAACGTAACAGAAAAACGTAAAGGCCAAATTGACACCCTTGGAAATAATAATAAGAATTCATATACATGTGATTCAAGGATATGCTGGACGAATTTTTTTTTAAATAATTTAACAAATAGCAACCACAGTGATAAATATTGTTTTAACACTTTCCCTGATGAATATTCACGCAGGAAATAATGCCATCATGAATATTAATAAGAATATTTTTTATAATGGCATTAATGAACACAGTATATTTTGGCTCAGGCAGAAACTGTAGAATCAGATCTATATTACACCATAAGCAAACAGAGCAGACCCTATAGGAGCCGCCTGATCTGGGTCTACTCTGTTTGCAGATGCGCCGAAATGCGCTTACATAAGGGAAAGGTTTCAAGCTAATCGCAAACATGGTGTGATCGTTTAGATGATGAAAATGATATCTGGATATTTGAATGCCTGAGGTCAATTTTCCAACCCAGGTTGACAGTATTGTGTACAGTATATAATTTTGATATGTTGTGGGTTATATTAAAGCTTTGTTATAACATTATGTGGTATATATCTTTGTATATATATATTGTATAAAAAACGTCATGTGATATATATATAAATACTTTTTGTATAGACTATGTGGTATATATATAAATATATATATACTTTTTATAATCTAAGTGGTATATATATATATGATTTTTGTATAAATATTACGGGTTGGAACTGAAGCCCCACAGTAAGGTTTGACACAGAGACCCCGTAACTGACCATATTTCTTTATATATATATATATATATATATATATATATATATATATATATATATATATATATATATATATATATATATATATATACTAAATAACATTAGTTTGTTAATTTGGATTTTATTTAGGGTACAAACGATACGAAATGAATATTTCAAATAAAGAGGCAAACGACCTTTTGACTATTCAGCCCAATGCTGTCCAGTGGGAAAACATAGATTTTGGAAAAGCTGTCACCCACCAGACTGTCATTAATCGTGTCCGCACTCCCAAACTGTATGGCGGATTTTCGTTTCATGTGAGCTGCCAATGTTATTGTTCAAAATCATACGACGAGATGTCTTGACTTCCACACCTTTTAATACGGGCAAATGTGGAAAACAACTTGGATCAAAACTGTTTCCAATAGATGCGGTAAAGTATATACTTTAACCGTACCACAAGCGAGATAGCAACCAGCTTGTTTTCCTAAATTTACAGATAGTTTATTGTGCCAATTTACTTTCCGTCGCAAACGCTGTCGTCGGCTTCGAGTATTTTTGGAGTGTACATGTACTTTCCTTCAATAGCCTTCAATTTCTTCAAAAAAAACCATAAGTGGAATTTCCTGATGAGGTCCTGATGAGACACCGATCCAAACTGTTGGCGAAAGTAATCACACATACGTCGAGTATACCAAGCCCTGTGAGCCGCTTTCCAGTGATCATGTTAAAAAAGTTAAACGTTAAGTACTCAAAAGTTCGAGCAGGCGACACATAACATGAGTAAAGATCACGGTATCGGTGAATGATATTACGAGGTATTGTTTGGTTCTAAATTTAGATTTGGAACTGAACAGCTATAATGACGTGCTTATGAAAGGTTTAAACCATAGTCTGATAAATGTTTGGGATGGATTGAAGAAACCATAGTCGCAGGTAATAACATTGTATACACTATTGCATCAGTGTTACGTTCCTGTTTAGCTTTAGTAAACTATTGGTATAATAGAATATTGATCATATAATTGAACACGAATGGAATGATTTATTTCTTTAATCAGAAATGAACAAAAGTTTGTAATTTACTATACTTTATTCTTTATATTTGTATTATTTATAGACGATATGAAATGGATCTTCCAAAATTCATTATTGAAGGTACGCAGAAATGAATTTAGACCTACTCATAATTAAATACTTGACGAGAATTGAAACGTGGTTGGCCCTTCAAAAACAGGTCCACATGACATTTTAAAGTTAGAAAATCTGACTGCAGATACTACTAATCAGAGCAGTTGCTATTGGCTGAATTCAGCTCTGTTTGTATTTTGTCTACCTAACGTATTGCTCTTCAGTGGGAAGACAACGTTTTTGCCAACGTTGTCTGTACGCCAGATTATCCGTCCGTCATTAATCGTGTCTGCTGTCCCAAACTGCATTACACATTCCGTATATAAATCTGCATCTATGATTCTAGACCAGGGTCATACATGTAGTTAGATATCATACGATTGTGTTATTGTTTCCTTGACGTTTTAAAGATTGTCTCCAATTATTTCCCCAGACTTATGCGCATAATTTTTCTGCGATCTTCTGTATCTAAGTAGATTGCATGTTTCAACATTTTGGTCCCTAAGCCAAAGTCATAAGTGTGCCTCTTTGTATGTGCCAATGTCTAAATGTTGTTTATCGTTCTGTTCTATTTATTTGCCGGAGTTTACATTTCCAAAACTAGGGGAATCGTCCTATTTGTTTTCAAATAATTCAAACATTTTGCAAATTATTATTTGGGAATAAATAATAAATCTGTTGGGATTGCTCTAGTGATTTTCACTATACACTTTTCATATGTATCTCATTAAACAACACCGAACAAACATGTTTCAGGTTCACACTTTACAGGTATAATTGTCGAATCATTAATTATTCAAAATGTTCGAATTTACCTTCTAATTGTATTTGATAAATATGATGATAATTGCTACGGGAATTCACATTTCATGATCGCAGGCCAAGTGCGAGAGTGATTCCGTAAGTTAGGTCATATATAAAGTACAACACACATGACAAAGAGTGGTTTTGCTGCAGCTCATTTGACTTATTCGTTTAAACATATTCATATAATACACATGTTGTTTTAATAAAGCAGATGCCAATGAGATTACATCGGGAATTCCCAAGATTGCCGGAAACCACGGTGTAGTTACAATTGGGAAAATGCATATTGAAGCGAAATACGGCGTAAAAGTGGTTGCTTGTAAACTTCAATCTTATGTATGCTGTCTCTAAACTGTCATGTAACATATAACATTCGGTTTCTCATCAGGATCCAAACCGTTTGATATTGATAGTATGCTTTTGAAATATAAAGGGGATATATATACTTTAATGATAAATGTAAAACATACACCATATTTTGAAGACTACGCTACACATTTGCTATAAATTAAAGACGAAAGTATCTGAAAGTATAAGAGGGGGACATATGTTGCGACACCATAACCATTCTAAACTTACAGAGTGTATTAAATTGTATCAGAGTTTTCAAGCAACCGACATGTGTGTAATGCAATATAGGTAAGATTTAATAATTGTTATCTCGGTATCGGTGCATAAGTCTATGCGGTATTGCTTGGTACTAAAATTAGACCCGGAAGTGAACAAAAAATGGCTGTTACGTTATCATGAAAGATCCAAGACATAGTCGTAAATAAAATTGTTCAGAATGAATTGAAGAAAATATAATCACATGTAATAAACATTCTTAATACAGTATTTAATGTGTAATACAGTACATATTTGAAGCTGATTAGTAGATCGCATAAACTATAAATATGTAGAATATGTAAGCTGAAAACGAAATTGGAAAGTTGATGTTCGTAATGTATGTAATTAATTTCGTAATTGTCGTATTTGTTAGTAATTTATTGTTTAAACGATATAAAGTAAATGTTTTAAAGTCCGTTGTTGAAGGCGCACAGAAATGAAACTTGATTTGAGTACTTGAAAAACAAATTCCGGTTCGAATCATCTCTTCCTAACAAGGTTGGATTGGCATTTTAATTCTCTGAACAAACTGCTCTCAAGTCCTGAGGCATGATTTTTCAAACTTTTGAAATCCATATCTCATGTGTATGATTTTCTTAATGTTTGGTCGGTTTACTTCAATTATGGTTATTTCGTTAGAATTACGGGCATTACTGTGTTTCCACGAATTTTTTAAGTCTATATTACAGGTTTAATTCCGATTACATACTGCCAGCATTGACGTTTATGGTTTCCAGTTATGACCATGGGTGTGAGCACTCGATTATGTATCCAAGCTGTTATGTCTCGTATGGTACGAGTAAAAGCTAATACATTACCAACAATATGCGGACCAATAGTCTAGCTTCCAACTTCAAAATCACCATCACTATTGTAGGTCATACTTTAAACACTCAATTCCAAACCTCAATTCTCAAAAGGTTTAGGTGGTTTTCACTAACAGTTTGTAACATAGATTGAGTACACCACAAGCAGACTTAGCAGGAGTGTTTCACAATGTATAGACTTTATCAGATAGTTTATCAGATTAACAGAGTTTATGTCCACATCCCTAATCCAAATCAGACGTATATAATTATACTTATATGGGAATGTATGAGAGATTCGATAAAAGATGATGTTTTCATAAATAAAGCAGAACATATTCATTTTGCATAGCCCCTAGCGTAACATGTTTCGATATTCGTTTGGTTTATTTTCATGCATTTTTTATCTTAAACTTATTATGCGGGAATCGGTGTAGGCTCAGATTAAAAGACTCCTGGAGAGCCTCGTTGAGCAGGTTCTGCACTCTTTATCACTCAATTCATTTTCGTCTGTGATAAATATGTGATAAATTCCAAATTCAACGTCTCTATTTCAAGTGATACGTTAAGCACTCGATTCTGTTTCGATATTCGGAAGACAACTTTGAGCAGGAAAGGGTCTGTACTCTTTATCATACAAGCCATTTTCGTCAGTCTTAATGACAAAGACACTGCTAATTAAGATCACCTTAGGAATCACTCTATTACTAAACTGTGAAACTTTCTCTGCAATTGACGATTCTGTGATCACATTGCAAACAGCTTGCAGTAATGTTGCGTCCCATCAGGTCTCAAACCGTTTAAAGGTATAATTATGTTTTTGGAACAAGTATTGGAAATAATTTTAGCCTTGAAATTAGACAAATTCTGCAAATGACAAGTGGATGCGATATAGTATCTAAGCGTATGAGCTGGTGACTTTTGCTTCAAGAATGAAAACGAGACTATAAATATTGAAGTCTTATGATCACTCACCCTGATATAGATATTGAAGGCTAATGAATACATAGCCTGCAATAACTATTAAAGTAAGCTGACTACTGATCCTGCTATGAATATTGAAATCTGCCTAATACTGATCCTGTTATAAATTTTGAAGTCCTAATAAACACTCATCCTGCTATAAATATTGAAGTGTAATGAACACCCATCTTGCTATGTAGACGTATATTGGATCACTCATCCTGCTATAAATGTTGAAGTCTAATGGACGGCGATCCTGCTATAGATACTGAAGTATAATGTTCAACATGTTGAATACTGACCCTGCTATAAATATTGAAGTCTAATGATCACTCACCCTGATATAATTACTGAAAGCTAATGAATACATAACCTGCAATAACTATTACTCACATCAGTGGTTCACGCGATCTGTAATTGTCAATCAAATGAGAGTAAACATTTCCTTCCTTTGCTGTAAATGTATTTTATCACTGATAATAATATACCAAACCCTAACAATTTGATTATAAACGTCGAACTCTTTCGCTGGCAATTGCGTTACCTGTTAACACAGTTTAGATCCAGTTTATATGCTGACAAGCTCGGTGTCTAATCAGGATTCAGACTGTTGGAAATTGGAAAACTGTTGGAAAGAAATTTGATCAAACGAACATTTTTGCAGAGCGACACTTTTGCAGACGGAAATATATGACGGGTTAATGTTTAGCATGCATAGTAAACTGTCGTCTGCTAATAATTGTGTCACGAGTTTCTATTCTAAACACTTTCAGTACAGTAAAACCCCTCTAATGCGACCACCAAAAAGGGGCTTAATTCACAGTGGCAAAGGCAGGTGGTAGCTTAATGCAGGACGAAAGTTATGCAGAAAGCTTCTATAGGAGTTGTCTGCATAACGTTCGTCCTGCATTAAGCAACCACCTGCTTATGAAGACAGCCATATGTGTTCATTAAGTGGTCGCATTAGAGGGGTTTTATTGTATTTCATTTTCTTATCCTGATAAGTATTTGTTCGATGTGTCTTGTGAATCAAAGTTCTGCGCGAAACAATTTTCCATAATTTGCCTTAATCCTTAATCTGCTGAATAATAATTAAAATTGACTTCCGTTTTCTGAATATTCATTGAACAAAATGCTATATCAAAATTTATCACTGAAGAAAAGGATTTTATGACAAACACTGTACGCCCTGAAAAGAGGACTCCCTCGTGAACCCTTTGATCTGGGTCTGCACTGTTTTTCTTATATACTCGGATCATGCAAAATAATAGTTAAGATTAGTATTTTGTATATTTTAGACGCATAATACAGGAGTATGGATAAACAACCATTGCCAAAGCCTGCTCTGTCGCTGTGCCTGTCCCGTTCGTTGGATGAGATAGGCCTAAATGTGAGAACTGTTCAGAGACGACGACACCTAAATCTAATAGAAGAAAAACTTATTTGTGAATTGCTTACGCGCGTTTTAAATTCTAATATGACAGAGTATATGTTTGGCAGTCAAACCGAAGGTACAACGACGCTCGGTTTGCGCTCTGACACAGACATGTTGAGATGTTTAGAGAAGGCTAACGTCATACATGACTGGGCGGATTGGGAGCAAGGTAAGACGAACCTGCTGATGCTGCACGAGGATACAGCGCCCGGCTACTGTCGCCTACAGGTACTCAGGCCTGATGAGCCACTACCGAGAGAAGATCTGCCAAGTGAATATTGTACATATGATTGTCGTAACAGGACGATACTGAAAAACACAGTCATTGCTACAGTAGGACATGGAGCAGTAAGAAACGGACCAGCTTCAACACATATTGGAGACAGACGTTGCGCGGACGTTGACCAAGTTGATGCATTCAGATGCCGCACCTGGCCTCCGTATGTTAACAAATGGGTCAGTCGACCTAGACGTGGAGACTGGCCGACTCAACTATTAATCGAGCAAGCAGTAAAAGACGGCGTCTTCCTTGTTGCAGTTGGCTACAAACTTAGTCAAACTCTGGATCTGGAATGGAGAATTTCGTTTTCATTTACAGAAAGACGTTTGATGTTCAGTATGAATATCATACAGCTGAAATGTTACGTTGTTCTGAAAATGCTGATTAAATCTTTCGTCAGTCCACATGCTGCTGACAGTATTTCCAGTTATCATTGTAAAACAGCAATGTTTTATTGTATGGAAGAGACCGACTCAGATTACTGGCGAGAGGACAACCTGGTGGAATGCATTGTGAAGTGTCTGAGTCTATTGCTTACCTGGGTCAACAATGAGGTTTGTCCTCATTTTATACTACCTGAGGCAAATTTGTTTGCCGGAAAGTTAACACCTCAAAATAAACACATTGTGCATTGCGTTCTTAAAGACTTAATTGAAAGTAATGGACGATTTTGTCTTTACATTCCAACCGATGAACTCGGACACAGGATTCATACAAAGCTCAGCTCACGGCGAAGTCATATCCGTATTCAAGACCCTCAACAAACTGAGATAGTGATAAGTGGCGCTGAGTATAACTTTAACAGATATACCGGATATATAACAAACCGCTACAAAATAAAGTATGCTTACGTTGAAGCCAAAACTGTTATACTGCATGTTTACAAGCATATCCGTGGATTGATTGCTGATAGCGCACAATCTGACAAATATGAAAAACAAGCGAAACAGTTTTTCGTCCAGTTTGCGTTACATTGGCTTGGCTCACTGCTAGCTTCAGTATCAGTCTCGTGCAAACGGGGAATCCCGCGAGAAACGATACAATGGCTCAGTCTCGGTGCGAAATCGGATACGTCATCATTGCTGAAACTTGCTTCCATATTCTACTGCAGTGGAAAACTACATAAAACTGAATCAATTCTAATATATGTTGCAGATCGATATCGTCAAATTAATATCATAAATGTATGCGCTTGCCGCAGTAAACCTGGACTTTTATTTTTTAATGATTTTGCTCATCAGTTAAGTATAACTGAAGATGAAGATGCGCGAGCCGCAATGTTTTTTCATTGTGTCAGATTTTCTCCACAAGAGCGGTACTGTACACCGACTGCACTGAGACATGAGTTCTGCAGATCTGTTGGTGATGATATGTTAAAGAGTGATCCTGACAAAGATGACTGGATGGTCCTTGCTGCTGTGGATAGTCTCCCTTTTCTGTACTATCTTCAGTACATAACCTACTGCGAGCTAGGGAAACATGCATTGCAGAAGGAAGCGTTACACAACCTTGAAAAATGTCTTACTGAAGGAAACAATTATGGTCATCTTGAAACAGGGTGGAACCTTCTAGGGCAGTGCATGGAACAGGATGAGAAACCGGAAGAAGCCATACGCTGTTACAGAACTTCGCTGGAAATCAGACCGCGGAACAACGCCGCCAACTGGCACGTGCAGCATTTACGTTATCAGTCGATCAGAAAGGGTGGATCAATTACAGACCTGACAAGAGCTGATACACTGGATTAATGTTTGGTGGTTTCCATAAACAGAATAGTGCATGACCCTTAGTGTGAGATATCAGACCAACGAACTGAGAGTGATTGTTATCGAATGATTGAAATTAACATGTTCCAGAGGCAAATATAAGATGCTTTAATTAACCATATTCACGAATAAAATCTTTAATTTTCCACCAAACCCTAAGTTGTGAGTGTTCTTTAGAATCGACCCTTCGGGACAATTGTAAAGAGTGATCAGAACAGAGGGTCTGGTGGAGAAATGATGATACTAGTATTTGAATACGCATCTTTATAGTATTTTCTTTGATGTACTACATACACGGCTGTAAGTATTTACACTTTCAAATATAGAACCACATGTAAGATCTTTACTAACATCCGTTGCATGATATGAACAAACACAATTAACATTTTACATCATAAATATTCATGTAAGAGATTGTGGCGTCTTCCGGTTACTATCATGTTCCATGTACTATCCAATGACAGCATATGGATACAATTTCTGACCACGATAGAAGCTCTAGAATATATTATTTAAAATTCTTTAAGCAGCCATACTATACATCGATCCTATGGGATCCGTGTGATCTTATGAGTATCTATGAGAGGTGTATAGTAAATCAGAGGTCCAGATAAGATGTGTAAATTTATTTATTTCTAGAATAACTCCTTCATTTCTCCACCAAGCATTATATAAAGAGTGGTCACAGTATAGGGCTTGGTTGAGAAAAGACGATTTTAGTTTATCTGTAGCTCTGGTAAATTCTTAAAACGTCAAACGCCATTTATATTTGCTGTTCTCAACAAATTTACTTCTCTCTAAATACCGGAAGCGAGTACATCGTCATTTGCAAACAATGTAGACCCAACTCAGAGGATTCCTATGACAGCCCTGTGATCAGGGTCTGCACTATTTGTCATTCCAAATCCTCTAGCCATATTTACCCTTTCATATTGTATGGACTCTACCAACAACTATAATGGGCTATTCTAATCTAAATATTCAATGTTGAAAGGGCTAGATGAATGTGTTCATGCATACAACCTGTCAAGGCATACTATCCAGTACTATGCTCAACTATAAAATTACAAGTTCCATCGCGTTGAACTTTCTTAACCCTTTCAATGCTGAAACTTAAAAAAGGGCAAGCTTATCGTGATTATCCAGAAAAACCTTTAAGGATAAAAATGCTATATGGCAAACTGTACAGACCCGGGTGAGAAGCTTCCTCTAGGAGCCATCTAATGTGTGTCTACAGGATATTTAGTGACTCGTTTCCCGAAGTGAAAAGGTTAGCCCTTGACTTTATGAATGTTCAGTTTAAAACTACATGAATAGTACCTGACCGACTTATAATAACGGCGCATGAAACAAGAAAATGTTACTTAGCATACCCTAATCAGACAGCTCCGACTCCTGGTTCCATGCTTATAAAGCTTTTTAGTTGAGTCTGAGTTCGTTCTTTGGCTTAAATCTGACCAATCAAAAGCTTGAGAACAATCTCAAGACTCAACTAAAAATCTTTATAAGCATGGACCCTGAATTGACACTGTTTGCAGAATCGTGCATTAATTGTATATTACTTAAAGAGTTAATAAGTTGTTCATTAAAATTTGGTTACCACTGTTCACATCATGAATGGTATAACATCATTCCTATTAGTGTACTCAACCCTTTAGTTCAAGAATTTTAATGTAAGAAAATAATGACTTCTTCAACATTAATTAGCTGATTTTGTATAATGGTCAATGAACAATGGAAATGATGGCCATTACAGAAACTGTAGAATCAGATCTATATTATTGAAAAGCCCACAGAGCAGGTCCTGATCAGACGACCAGACGGCTCCTACAGGGATCGTCTGACCAGTGTCTACTCTAGTTGCAAAGGCGTTACAAGGCCCGAACTGTCTTTAAGAATCCATATCAAGTGAGAATAATAACTTGAATTGCAGAGGTACTTGTCGTCCAATCTGGATCCAAGCTGTTTGCGAATACGAATCAGTCCGCGAATAACGGGTTACGGGTTTAAGAAATATTTCCGTGTCCGTATATAACCAGGAGAGAAAGCTGGTTAACCCGCTGTTAAATAATTTGTCGGTTCTTGTGAAACAATTCAAAATGTACTAGTGTTGACTGTAAAATGTAATAGTTTGTCGGTTCTTGTGAAACAATTCGAAATGTACTAGTGTTGACTATAAAATGTAATAGTTTGTCGGTTCTTGTGAAACAATTCAAAATCTACTAGTGTTGACTGTAAAATGTAAGTTTGTCGGTTCTTGTGAAACAATTCAAAATGTACTAGTGTTGACTGTAAACTGTAATAGTTTGTCGGTTCTTGTGAAATAATTAAAAATGTACTAGTGTTGACTGTGAAATGTAATAGACCGTTTAATGTTAATATGGTAAATCGAACCAGCGTGTAAAGGGAAGCAACTATCACATTAGAGCATAGACTGACTTATAGAATAACTTCCCTTATTCCTATCAACCCTTCGTCTGCTATGCGCTACCTGACCTACATTACAGCTTGGAACAAGACGAAAAGCCGACTTGCCACGATCAAACTGTTTGTCACTTGATTAAAGTTTCTCAAAAGTTTGGAATAAGAGCAAATTGTAACAGATCACATACATCATATTTACAGCAGATTAAGGAGTAATATTTTCCTGAAATTGGATTTGATGATACATGTATATAGCTCCATGACCTGATTCTTCATAGATTGCCTGTGCTTTACCTTGGTTATTCATTGTATGTAAATAGTATAAAATATACACGCAACTCACAGCGTGCTCCTAAGTATTCGGACAGACAAATAGTGTAGACCCAGATCAAACGAGGGAGCCGTTTCATCAGTGTCATTGCAGGTAAAGGCCTCTCAATAGAAGTTTAATTCTGGAGTTTAGAACCAAGAGAGAGCTTATTGCAGGACAAACGTTATGTACAAAGCTCCTATAGCAACTTTCTGTATTACGTTTGTCCTACATTTATTAAACACTCACTTTTAAAGATTCGCTTGCTAATAATTGATGTGGTCGCTTTAGCGAGTCTCTACTGTATTATGTTTGTTTTAGAAATTTCATTCTGTGTATCATCATGATTGTGATTAACAATGTTTATTCTTTGTAGTACCATGCTTGTGATTAGGACTGTGTAATCCTTGTAGTAGCATGTTTATTATTAGAAATGTTTGTTCATTGTAGTAGTGTGCTTATGATTAGGAATGATTATTCATTGTAGCATTATGTTTATGATGAGGAATGTCTATACCTAATTAATCATACCAATGACATTCTTTTTGGCTAACGAATCATACCGGTAACATTGAGATCAAAGTACTATGAGTGTATTGTATACTAGAGGTACAGTAAAAACAACTCTCTACAGCGACTGTTCAAATGTCATTAGGTTGGTAAAGGGTTATTAACACTTTAATATTCTACTGTCTTTGCAAACAGAGCAGACTCAGATCAGACGGCCCCTGAAGGGTCTACTCTGTTTGAATATGGGATAATATTGTAGCATCCGCGATGCACTCATGTACGTCGACTTCTGACCCCAGAGACAGAGGATGAAATACACTGTGCATCGTGTTGTCATTCCAGTTTCACTTGCTAGAAACCTGTATCTTTTCTTACTTGACTTGGCACATGCATGTTTTAATCCTCATATTTATTTGTTTAGCTGAAATGCACTCGATTTTAGGGCCTAGTATGTGAGATGCTACAGTATAATGTCCGCCATCTTGGTTGCTACAGTGATGCATTGTGGGTTGTTTACTATAGAAACAACGCTCAAAGCAGACAGAATTACCATAGCTATGCCAAAAAGAAAGGCTCAAGATATCTATTTCCCTATGGTACATATTTATTTTGGGATTTTGTTGGCGAGTTTCCATTATCAAACTAGTTTGTAATATTTTCAAACAGTATAGCATAGTTCTTCATATGTAACTGGAGGCTGAATGTTTTCACGCGCGTTACCTAGCATTTCCAACCACCAACCAGTATTTGACTGTTCAACCACTTGATCAGCTCGTCAAAACTTGACGGTTTCCAGTCAGTTTTGACGGGGACGAATCACGTGACCTTTTTCCAACCTTCTTTTGTCAGTTTCCTACCACTTTTTGACGGGGAATCTGAGCGCGAGTATAAAAGAGCCGGATTTTTGGCTGAGAATCAGAGTTGAGGGAGTTGAGCCAGGGTCAAGAACTACGCTAGCCTGTTTCAGAAATATACATTCTAATGGTGCGCATTTTAAGGCATACGAATAGAACATAGATGAAAGCATTTCATTTTATGACAGAATTTCGACTGATCTATAGAATAAATGCAGATCTTGGCATTTTACAGATTTAAGCTTTATTCGAATTACGCGGTTTTGCAACTTATTTGTAAAATACTTTGGTCGCTGACGTTGTGCTGTAGCTACCGATCCACCACCTAGATTTATATCATTAAGACTGAGATTGACATAAGCAGATCGATTGGATCTTGATCCATTGATAAATTCACTTACAAGAGCTATTTGCAAGAGGTTTGCCGTGTGTGGTGTTTACTAGGCCCATAGTATGATAAGTTGTTTGAGTTCGTATGTATCTATTTGTGGAAGAATCTAGAGAATTCTGAATAACAATCACCAGAACATTTTAAATTGATATCGTCTTGATTTATTTATATTTTATCCCCTCACGTTAACCAACGTCCATAGCTGGGCGTAACATTTATGGTGACAGAGCGGTGGGATTTGGTATTTTAACCAGATCCAGCGATACGAACCTATCTTTTGAATCTCTTTAGTAAATTAGTAACAGTTTACGCTACCAACAGTAATCATACACAGCCCAAGATCCGTTGATAGTGAGGGTGTAATTTCCTTCAAACCAGTTACCCGTTCGCCACGCAACTCACATAGTGAACTGTCCAGCCCTTATCACTCACCCAAGGGAAGACTCAGTGAATCAACTATACACGAGAGACCGATCTCGCCGGAGATCATTGTTCAAAGGCAAAGTCCAAGACATAGTTCTGCGCATACACATTTAAATCAGTCCACAACACATGAGCACATGGCAAGAGGTCAGACCAGTACACAGCTTGATTTAGGTGACAAACAGAATGATACGACAGGAAACTACAACACAGAAGTAGCCAGTATTCTGTCCAATATAACAGATGTACTCACCCAGATGAGCAGTCAGTTAAATTCCTTAAAATCCAGTCAAAAGAATACACATAATGTGAATCCAGATACACAAAACACACACGATGATCAACAAGCTGATAGAGTGACGTCATACAGCTCACGTAATAGTGACGTAGCCACATTCCAGACTAGGAATTACCCAATTTACTCTAATAAAAGCCCCAGGGTTTCATGTAGAGATACCATTCATAGTATAGATAAGCAAGCTTCAGAAAGGGCACATCAGTCTACCCCAAAACAGGCACCAAACAGAGTTTATCACAACCATACACAAGAAATGAATACATGTGTAGACCCTGACAATTACAGACATATTGCCCATAATATACAAAACAAGCACCCAAGCCAATATTATGCCAATGAATCTTTAAGGACAAGACAGGTACCATCAGCAACGTTGGATCCAGATCAAAACACTCGAAACAACAACAGTGTAGACTTAGATCCAGCAGTGCAAGCCAGATATAGGCCAGATAGTGTGGCACTCCAACCCCAAGAGTACAATGAGAGGGTTTTGACCAAACAACTTAGTAGACCCAAACGGTGGAATGATTTGGGAGGCATCAAGATCAGTCCATTCACTGGCGATGAAGAGTGGCGTGTTTGGCATGCGAGGTTCGAAACCATCACTCAAAGGTTTGGACTGACAGAAGATGAAAAGCTAGACCACCTTCTACCAAGCATAGAGGGCAAAGCAGCAGAATTTGTTTTCACCCAGCTACCTTCAAGCTTTCTGTCTAGTTACAAACAAGTTGCACATGAACTTGACTGTAGATATAGAGTGATTGAGACACCCAGGTCATTTGCAGCCAAAATCAGTCGTAGGACCCAGAGGGTAGGCGAAACCGCTGAACAGTATGCCGCTGATTTGAAAGTCTTATACGACAAAGCCCATGGGTACAGAGACAGACAAACACGAGAAGAAGACATAGTAAGAAAGTTCTTGGATGGTCTGAGAGACGACGATGTGAGATTCGAGGTCGAATATCACAAAGAACCAACAACAATAGACGAGGCAGTTTTTCATGTGGTGAACCTGCTTCAAACCCGTCGAAGAGAGTTTCATGACAGACGCCAAAGAGAGAGCACAAGGCGGCTAGAGGATGAAAGAACTTATACATGTAGCAAGGATAAAGAGCAACATGAGACACCCTCTAATCAAGAGAACCACCTTCAGACCAGTTGTAAGAGAAATGATTGTGCCAACGTAACAGAATCAAAAGGTTTAGAAGAAATCCTCGAGAAAATATTAAAGAAGCTCGACAACATTGAAGAAAGTAAGCTGACAGCCACAGAGAAGCAAGCTGGCAAGAGAGGAAAAATTGTCGAATGCTACAACTGCAGAAAAATGGGTCACTTTGCTCGTGACTGCCCCGAAAGAAAACATAGGAGAGAGAGGTCGACTGGGGAGCAGTTTGAAAAGCAAAAGGATAACAATGACCGAAACAACAATTTAAACTACAGGGGACCGGCTCTTGCGGCCAAAGAGAGGTCCAATTAAGCAGCAATGAGGAAGGCCAAACATGTGGGACAAGTAAAGAAGAATCATGCATTGATGTTGAAGGTGTTGATGGCAACAAATGTAAACTACCAAAGAAGGGACTGGGCGATGGTATATATATAAGAGGAGTTGTAGAAGGTATACCGGTAATATTCACCACAGACACAGGGGCTTCTAGGACAGTGATATCTACAAGGGTATACGACAAAATACCTGAAAACAGAAGGCCATTATTACGGAAGTCTGTTTGCTTAAAGGGAGCCGGCGGGTTGTCTATTAAGGAGAAAGGGAAGGCCGAGTACACGCTGGGACTGGGTTCAACCTTGGAGATCGTCAGGGAGGCTATAGTAGCTGAAATAGAGGATGACGTTCTGCTGGGGTATGACGTCTTGGGCGGGAATGGGAAGGCAGTAGATATTCTTCTTAGTAGAAACAAAGTAATTTTCGACGGGGTCGAAATACCGTGCTTTCAGATTAGCAAGGGAGGAAAGACTAGAAAGGTAGTAATGGCAGATGACTTTAACATCCCAGCACTTAGCGAGACGGTAGTAGATGTTTATGTTGACCGGAGTGAGGGTGACGACGAGGATCGCCGAGCAGAATATCCCCTGGAGCCAACATACACTTTTACAGAAGCTTACCCTCTATTAATGGCAACAACCCTCGTCAACATCAATGCTGCACCCACATGTAAAGCAAGACTGCTAAACCCATTCTCCGCCGATATACAGCTTGAACAAGATACGGAGGTTGGAAAGGCAGAGCGAGTAGAACGGATAGTGAGCGTCTTCACAAAGGAAGAGAGCAAGGAGGACGACAGACACAGGATCCGTAGAGTGACAATGACCCCAAAGGAAGCTGCAACAGAAGAAAACACACACGAATTGGGAAGGGAAACAGATGTACCAGCATACTCACAAGCCTTGTGTGAACGGTCCACTAAGGGGAATGGTAGTTATGAGCGGCAAGTGGTAGCCAGACTCCTGATAAAATACAAGGATACCTTCTTCAAGGATGAGTGGGACATTGGTGTTCATCACAACAGGCTACACCCTCTACGTTTGGCACCTAAGAAGTTGTGTTCCGACCGAGTCGTGACATCCCACTAAGGATAGTGACAATGCGATTAGGACATTTTACGCGAAGTACCAATCATTTACCTCGAACTGTGATAATTATGTTGTTTTTTATAAAAGTTATAGATTACGAAATTGCGCATTAAGAAAGTACATTTGTGTATAACTGTACATTGTGTGAACATTTAATCGCGTTACAAATAGATGTACAGTAATAGTGTACAATAAAAGACTGTAGTGATATCGTGAAGTACGTAGCGGCTGAAACCAATATCTACGGACGCGATGTTAACACTGATGTTACTATCCGTACCATAAACATTACACATATATCCAGTGATAGACACTATTTTGGGAAGATTGACATTCCAGCGTTGTGATAAAATATTCAAATATTTATGACGCATAGTTGTGATGCTATCTTTAACTCATTATATTAAGTATGGTGTAAAGCCATGCTTAATTTTCATCTCCGAATAGCACGGTGTCAGCTCGAAAATTTCAGTATTAAATACAGCTGCTTAATTGAAGGTTATCTTGCACAGCGATGCACTTGCTATTCAAAAATAATGAGTACTGCAATCTTAATTAGCCTGTAACCATGGCACTTTTGCAACTACATAGGTTAAATTTGCTTTGAGAGGTAATTTTACAGAGACGTTTTACTGTAATAGCTTGTTTGATTAATGTTCTGTGATATTGCAGATAGGGAATTTGTCCTATACTTTTCAGTGTCTATAGGATTAGGAGCCGAGGACAATGACATCTACCTCTTGAGAATTTGTTCATAAAGTTCACCGTGTCAATGCATTACGTTTTGACATTACTTTATGGGAAGCCGGACAGAGGCGGCAGCTTTCACATTTACTTGTTAAGTATTCTTGTTATAAAGCAAGATTGTTTAAATTTCAAAGATTGTTATTATAGTTAAAGGTTACAAGGTTACAGGTACAAAAATCTTTAATTTGTGATAAATACTTTGCATGTGGTATCGTAAAAGATACAGCTGAACAACTAAACTTTATTGTTATAAGTACCGTTCTTTATGTTTAGAATTGTAGGCAGCGGGAGCTTTGCCTATCAAAGAGGGGGGTAATGTAGCATCCGCGATGCACTCATGTACGTCGACTTCTGACCCCAGAGACAGAGGATGAAATACACTGTGCATCGTGTTGTCATTCCAGTTTCACTTGCTAGAAACCTGTATCTTTTCTTACTTGACTTGGCACATGCATGTTTTAATCCTCATATTTATTTGTTTAGCTGAAATGCACTCGATTTTAGGGCCTAGTATGTGAGATGCTACAGTATAATGTCCGCCATCTTGGTTGCTACAGTGATGCATTGTGGGTTGTTTACTATAGAAATAACGCTCAAAGCAGACAGAATTACCATAGCTATGCCAAAAAGAAAGGCTCAAGATATCTATTTCCCTATGGTACATATTTATTTTGGGATTTTGTTGGCGAGTTTCCATGATCAAACTAGTTTGTAATATTTTCAAACAGTATAGCATAGTTCTTCATATGTAACCGGAGGCTGAATGTTTTCACGCGCGTTACCTAGCATTTCCAACCACCAACCAGTATTTGACTGTTCAACCACTTGATCAGCCCGTCAAAACTTGACGGTTTCCAGTCAGTTTTGACGGGGACGAATCACGTGACCTTTTCCCAACCTTCTTTTGTCAGTTTCCTACCACTTTTTGACGGGGAATCTGAGCGCGAGTATAAAAGAGCCGGATTTTTGGCTGAGAATCAGAGTTGAGGGAGTTGAGCCAGGGTCAAGAACTACGCTAGCCTGTTTCAGAAATATACATTCTAATGGTGCGCATTTTAAGGCATACGAATAGAACATAGATGAAAGCATTTCATTTTATGACAGAATTTCGACTGATCTATAGAATAAATGCAGATCTTGGCATTTTACAGATTTAAGCTTTATTCGAATTACGCGGTTTTGCAACTTATTTGTAAAATACTTTGGTCGCTGACGTTGTGCTGTAGCTACCGATCCACCACCTAGATTTATATCATTAAGACTAAGATTGACATAAGCAGATCGATTGGATCTTGATCCATTGATAAATTCACTTACAAGAGCTATTTGCAAGAGGTTTGCCGTGTGTGGTGTTTACTAGGCCCATAGTATGATAAGTTGTTTGAGTTCGTATGTATCTATTTGTGGAAGAATCTAGAGAATTCTGAATAACAATCACCAGAACATTTTAAATTGATATCGTCTTGATTTATTTATATTTTATCCCCTCACGTTAACCAACGTCCATAGCTGGGCGTAACAATATAGATCTCATTCCAGAGTTTACGTCAATGCTCAAAAAGTACTCGTTGATAAGTAGTTATACGTAAACAGCTATCTAATTCATATTCATAATGGCATTAATATATTATTTGTCATTTGTCGTAACAGTCAAAGTAGATGAAGTAATATAAAGAGAACGTGTTGTTAAGTAAAATAAATAGAACAACTTGCGAGTCATGTTAGGCCATGTTAACTTAGTTTAAATCTATAATGTGATAAGCTATATATATATAATTAGCTTCTGTGGGTCGATATGTCAAATATGTCTGGAGAATGGATTGTTATCCGGTACGAAGAACGAGTGGTGTTTTTACCGGATATCAACCCATCCGAGTGACATATGTTCATTATCAACTAATTTGATTATTCTGCTTATTGTATACGTACTGATGCATTCTTAATGAAATAGACAATGTCTAAGGCAAAAAATGATATTGTCAGTGGTAGTGATATCATCACTACTGATGGTGTCAAATATGATACTATCTGAGAATTATCTGTAAAATATTGTTATTGTAAACTCTTTTTATTGTGATATATTATATATAATAAATATAGAAACGATGTAGTTGTCTATGTATACGGCTACGACACAAGGAGTCAATGAGAGTCACGTGTTCAATCCTTACCTTGATGTTAAATAGTTTATCTGCACAAGTTTGGATCTAATGCAGTTTCGACTTATTTAGATTCGATCATTAGCCAAGTCACTCAGCGTCTGGATCTGGATCCCAGTTGTTTCCAATACGAGTCAGATTGAGTTTACTGACGGGATAAAACTTTACCTTTTCCCCTATGTAAGCGCATTGACGCATCTGCAAACAGAGTAGACCCAGATCAGACGGCTCCTATAGGAGCCGTCTGGTCAGGGTCTGCTCTGTTTACTTATGGTGTAATATATATCTGATTCTACAACTTTTGTCTGAGCCAAAATGTCCTATGTCCATATGCCACTATAAACAATAATCTTATTAATATTCTTGATGTCATTATTTCTTAAATTATTATACAACAGGGAAAGAATTAGGGAAAATGAACTAGACTAGGCTCAACTTTAGCTGCCACATTATCGTCTACAGCAGATTTTTGTTCAAAGTGTCAAACAACTTGGATCTGTCCTAATAAGTATTTATGTTACTCGAGGTATTAACTGGATCCAAACTGTTTACAAGGGTGATTACATATCCCCCTTTGGCAGCTAAAGAGTTCACTCTTTGCCCATTAAATGAATGTTGTCTGCCAAACAGTAGCGCTCATTTATCTATATCATGTATTTTGTTTACCAGTCCATCATGAACTATCGCATGCCAAACAGTAGTATTCATTTATTTATATCACTTATTTTCATTATTTGCCCATTAAATGACTGTCGTCTGTCAAACAGTGGCGCTCATTTATTTATATCATGTAGTTTGTTTACCAGTCCATCATGGACTATCGTATGCCAAACAGTAGTATTCCTTTATTTATATCACGTATTTGTTTTATTATTTGTCCATTAAATGACTGTCGTCTGTCAAACAGTAGGGGTCATTTATTTACATCACGTATTTTCAGCATTTGCCTATTAAATGGCTGCCGCTTGCCAAACAGTAGCTAGCTATATTTATTTATATCATGTATTAATTATTTGTCCATCAGATAACCGCAGTCTGCCATACAATATTACTACGTATATTGACTATTCATAATTTCTGAGATGAATGTTTATCGGGTAAATAAAGATTTTTAGATACTATCACTTGTCAAACAAACGGACAGTCTGCTCCATATCACTAGGTAGAGAGTTCAATTGTTTAGTTTCAACACTAATCAAGAATATTTTAGTAAAAAATTCGACTAATAAAGAATCCATATGAAGTGCATTTATTCATAAAATTAAAAATAATACTGTGACAGAGATATACTTTGCTCAAGCAGATCACACTATTAGACCGGATGACATCGGATTTTCCCTTTATTACTGCAGTAACGAAATATTTGGATCCTGATGAGAGGCAGAGTTACTCTACGTCTAACCTGGATCAAAACTGTTAAACAGGTAACCAGGGATGCGACATCAGCAACGAAACGTTGAAACAAAACATTCTGCAATTCTTTCGTCCTTCTTTCGTCCTGAATTATGCAATCAACTGCTGCTACAGACCCCATACACAGTAGAACCCCTCTAATGCGACCACTCAATGAATAAACATGTGTGTATTTATAACCAGGTTGTTGCTTAATGGAGGACCAAAGCAATGCAGAAAGCTCATCTAGGAGCTTTCTGCATTACTTCTGTCTTTCATTAAGCTACCACCTGCCTCTACCACCCAGAATAATTATACCTCTTTTAGGTGGTCGCAACAAAAGTGCCCGACGTATGCTTGGACTCACCCACGGATCCTCCCCCCCTCCCCCCCAAAAAAAAAACAAAAATAAAAACAAAAAAAAAACAAAAAAAAAACAGAAAATGTGATCGAAGTATGTAAAACTAGCCTAAAACTATCTATTTGAACCTTAAACCACTCAGAAAAACAAGAAAACACGATCCGGGAAAAAATCCTATCGGGCCAATATATGTATTGAAAGGTATCTAACTACGTCAGATCAGCGGCGGAAGATACAACAGTCATGTTTTTCAAAGTCTTACAGCAAAGCCAATTCAACACCGATTTCAATCATCTGCTGCTGCTGCTGCTGCTGCTACTGCTGCTGCTGCTGCTGCTGCTGCTACTGCTGCTGCTGCTGCTGCTGTTTCTCACCACCTCCACCACCACCACCACCACCTCCAATGTTCTTGACAGTGTGCTTCACACGTAGATCTGTAAAAATCCTTTCCAACGATACCAAACATGACACTATTCGGTCAATACATAAAGGAGATATGGCCTTGTAAATGTCTTAACTGTTTTAATTTTCATTTTGTTTTTTAACATTTGATTTGATTTAAAATGTGTGTTTGTCGGGGGCTAATAGAGATAAGCACATCAACCTATATATTTTATAAATTCAGTATCAAACTTTCTTTTTCGTGATATACAGATGATTTCCATGTGTAACGCTTTTCATTAAAATAAAATAACAAAATAATAATAATAATACATAATAAAATGTATGTGAAAAATTAAACTTTGTTCATTTTATAAGACAGTCTTAAATTGACTTTACCAATGAATTCCTGAGACAATTTTAGGCTAAATTGACACGAACATCATCAAATCGGTCGAAAACTAAAGGTGTTATCGCGGTTTTAAAATTTAGAGTTGAATCGTGCATATTCATGAGCTAAATGACGTCATAGAATTATTTTGAACAGGCTATAACTCGGTAACGGTAAGAGATAGGACCTTATATGTATACATTTTCTTGATCTGCGCGACGAGATCTTTACAATGGTGTATAGTTTTATACAGTTTGAGGAGATTAAAATTTAAAGTTTAAAAACCAATAAATGATAATAACTACCGAATCATAAACATTTATTTTGAGAACCCTATACTTAATTGAAAGGTTTTGATGAGTTTTAGGCAAATATGGTCTTGAAAGAAATTTAGCGAAAACTATTGATGTAAAATTGGTGTGAAATAGATTCCATGGTGTACATTCACTTGTACATATTTGTGTTTTTAAAGTAATAAATATAAAGTTTTCAAACTCCTTTTTCTATTATACACATATCTATTTACCATATTTGTAGCGAAACATATTACAGTCATGTATTTCACCTCTCTATAAACTCTGTATAAATTTCGTAAATTTAAGTCCAGTTGAATCCGTTACCATGGTTATTAAAGTAGTTAGGTAAACATTGATCGGTGCCTCTGTAGAATCAGCGTTAAGCCTAATCCAAGTCAGCCAATATTGACATATAAACCGCAGTGGTCCCTAAAATGGATCTTTTATGTGAATGTGATTTTAACTAACTACCCATACCTTAATTATCTCACAGTATCTGATCTAGATCTAAACTGTTTCCGCTTAAGATGAGTGTGTAAACATGTCTATATAGATCTAGTTAGTAGCGTTATGATTAGTATCTTGATTTGTTGATAAAATGTTAACCCTACTGTAACGAGGCAAAACACAAATTCTGATTTATTTTTGAGAAAGCAATGACAGCAGACGACAATTAACTGTGCATGTAAAGGTTAATAAATATGTACCTTCAAGTCAAGAGTGAATAGCATGTCTATATTGACACTTTTATTACGTTTCAATAGGGTAGAAGCTGATCGAAGCTGCAATAGATTTAGAACAAGTGTAATTTGTAATAATTTATGTTATTACTTAACACGCATCTGTATTCCTTATATGTATATCTTCAGTACTGCCCGTATGGTTAATATCGAACTTGAGGTATGTAGTTTTACATTTTTTTGAATTTTAGGGTATCAAACTTGATGTACCTGATGTTTGAATAAACGTGATGTTTAAATAGACCATTGTTAGACTTTGCGGTCCTATATCAATATATCCCCAGACTGTATGGAGACTTTAAGGGGATTAGCCCCGAGGTTTGTAAAGACCATTGTTAGACCTTCCAGTCCTATATCAATAGATCCCCTGACTGTATGGAGACTTTAAGGGGATTAGCCCCGAGGTTTGTAAAGACCATTGTTAGCCTTGGCTGATGCAATGATGGTGAAATACCGTAGCTAAAAATAACTATGATATCATTCTAAAGATAGATACCCATACAGCGCCCTCTACCCACGCATGCGCTTGAAGGAAAACAACATTGGTCATTTCAGTCATTTGATCTGAGGACGTCGAACAGTATACATGGTAGAAAGAGGTACCTTATTTATTTATTTATTTATTTATTTGTTAGACTTGTGTGTCTCTAATACATGGTCTGATAAGGAAAGGGCCTGACCCTCAATGCCCGTGAGTACTTACCAGATCGAGGTATACACGTCAGCTCTGTATACCGTGTAGCTCCAGATCTTTCACAATTTAAATGTGACGTCATACATGGCCGACTGTTATCCGCGAATACCCGTGACACACTACATATCTCCTTATATGCAAATGAGCTCCTCTCGTATTACTATATATAGAAACAAAATGGCCGCGATTACGCAAGATTACGTCATCTTTGTTTGCCTCCAAACCGGCGCCCATACTACTCGAAACGATGTGACTCCCGCCAGGAAGCTCTGTATTCGTTAATCTTTTCAACAAAAACGCGAATTATGGAAAAACATTAAACTCACCGCAATTAAAACGGCGCTTACTATTTCCAGTCTGCTACGAGGCGCCAGTTTTCTTTCTCCAACTTTCCTTTTGAACGGATGCGACCATTTTGCTGTGACCCGGCTCATAAACTATTCGATATGCAAATTGACTACTACTTCCGGGCCACAGCGAAATAGCCACCTCCGTTCAAAACGAAAGTAGGAGAAAGAAAACAGGCGTCTCGTAGCAGACTGGAAATAGCCAGCACCGTTTTAACTGCGGTGAGTTGAATGGTTTTCGAATGTGTTTCAGCATAATTCGCGTTTTTGTTGAAAAGTTTAACGAATACAGATCCCCATATATACTTCTATGCATCCTGGCGGGAGTCACATTGTTTCGCTCATGACACCATACAATATACATAAAAAACATTTACATACAGTAATAGATAAAATATATAAAGGCAGAATATAATATAATTTAAGACCTTAAAATCTATAATAAAAAAAAAAATTTTTTCAAGTAAAAGAAATCACATGAATCTGAAAATTTAAAATCAATACATGTTCTTAACTTTTGTGAAACATGTGATTTCCTCGAATTTCTATACAAAGATTTCCTGCGTTTAAACATCCTTGCTATCGAAGTTCCAAGTGAGAATTGCATTTCCATCGACTGCATTAAAAACACTAATTTTCACTCACTATCAAACGTATTAAATGTAGGATTTACTTCAGAAGCTTTATTAAAAAAGTTTTCTCTTACATCAGAGTACAGATCGAAGTCAGATAAGAAATGAGTTTCATCTTCAACTTTTCCAGCATCACAAGAGGCACAGAGTCTTTACAATATTTGTAAAGCTAGGGTGACTTTGAGAGAAGTGTGAGGTTAGGACGTCCGTAAACCGGTTTAAACCCCCAGTGGTGTTTTTGCTGCTGACCGTGCCAAGGCGGTACTCTCTTTGTCACCCTTCCTTTTGTTTGCCTTGCGTCTTTGTGCTTGTGGTTTGTTCAAGTTGTGGAACGTTTGTCCCTGTTTCTTGTGTGTCTTTTGGTGTTTTCTGTGTTCATTTCGTGTGTGTGTGTGTGTGTGCGTTTGGGCGTGTGGTTGTGTGTGTGTGTGTGTGTGTGTCATGCTGTCTATCGGTGTTTTGGTGGTGGTTGCGTCTTGCATGTGGCTTTGCCTACTTGACTTTACTACTTTTCCATTTGTACTACAGGTATCTTGGGTTTAGAGCATCGGCCAGTTTCAATAAATAAAGGTAAAGAGCATGAACGCAATTTACAAAAAAAAAATGCGACGATGGTCCCTCGGTAAAGGTAAAATGCAATAAAATTCAGGAAACAACTGTGATTTAAACAATCTATATGTTCGAAGTATCACCTCCCTTCAGAATTTATAATCTTCACAACAGCAGGTGTTAGGTGCTTGTGTGGCGGCCGTAAAACGTCGCCCCGTACTTCATTCTCAATGTTGTTATACCTTCTGATCCTTTTAGATCATGAATTTCAGTACTTCTTGTTCTGAAAATTGAATACCGCTTAAGCCGGTGCTAGGGGCGTGAGCAGTGTTGCACTTTCTATTACTGTTCATGAACAGACTCAATAAAACCGAGTCTGCAATTTTCTCTTTTTGTGTTGCAATTTTTGCTCTCAGGGGATCACCTCCCTTCAGAATTTATCAGTACTTTGTACAGAATTAATCCAATCTTCCGAGTCTTTAACTTTTAAAACATCCTTAACAGTATCAATCAGACGTTTTGCAGAGCATGTTACATTTGTAATTTTATCCCGGACCCCCAGAGAATCTGCCAACTATTCAGCTTTTGATTCCCAGCTCCTTCTGTACGATTTTGACCAGTTAAAAACACATTTAAAAAAAGGTTCATCATTCACGCGTGATAAAAGTACAAAAATGAGTCATGCAGGAAACACCACATACAGAACAAACACTCGCCCGAACAGCAACACAAGGAAATAGCAAATGTATATAACTAGAAAAAACAACAAGAGACACACAAAGACAAAACAAAGATACAATAGGAGGAAGATGGAAGTACCGCCTTGGAACGGTCAGTGACTTTATATAGAGTCTAAAACATTCAAGTTTTGCATTGACATAGCAAGAATTCCATCCCATATCGCCCCTTAATGCTAAATTTGAAGCAAATTTTCCAGCTCCTAGGAAATATGTACATGCTTTATGTTGAACAATCTGTATCTGTTTGTGTTCATTGACGGCCCAAATACCTGCGGCGTAAAATAGAACCGGTTCAACTAAAGACTTGTACAGTTTCGTGTAAACCTCATATGTCATACCACCTGCGTTTAAAGTCTTTGTATAAAGAGCAGACAGCGCCCGGCTGGCCGCTTTGGCACGTTCCGTCACCGTCCGTGGCATATTTAAATGTTCATTCACCCATATCCCGAGATATTTGTACGCATCTGTATAACAAACGGGGTTTTCACCACATGTAAAAGCATGGTCACGTCGAACAATAGACGGATTTCTAAATTGAATTACATACATTTGACTTGTCCGGGTTTACAGTTAACCTCCATTTGTTACACCAATTATCAACAGTGTTTAACATAGACGGTAGGCTATCCTTATCTGGAGCCATCAATAAAATATCGTCTGCATATGCTAAAATAGAAATAATTCTGTCAGCAGTGGTTATACCACAACCAAGGTCATTTATCTCAGTGATCAGATCATTAACATATACAGAAAATAGTGTCGCTTAGATTTTACACCCTTGCTTCAAACCAACGGATACAGGGAACCAGGGAGTCAGCGATTCACTAGCACAAGTGGGAAACTGTAGGGCACCATAGTCTTCTACTACTACACATCAGATGTAGTACGTCATCATGTGGCGGCATGTGTGTTATTTACAACCAATGCTAATAATTTACATACTGTGCAGTTTAACACCTTCATAATGCATGTGCAAGTAGGGCCCTCTAAGATCAAACCATCTTTGTGTATAAAGATTCTCGGTGCATGGCTCGATTCACAAATGGGTATGGCATCACACATCAATTCGGTGTGTATGTCTAGTTATGCACAGCTCCGACGAATTGGTCATATAAGAAAGTACCTCACACCTAATGCTACCAAGACTTTGGTGAACTCTCTGGTTACATCGAAAATAGACTACTGCAACTCATTGCTGCATGGAATTTAAAAACACACACTGCGAAAACTTCCAAGAGTTCAAACCACAGCAGCCCGCATCATAATCAGGACTCCTCGATATGATCATATCACTCCGGTTTTGAGAGAACTTCACTGCCGCTTCTGGTTCAACATCGCATTGCATTCAAAATTCTGACACTTACGTATAAAGCCATGCACAATGAATCCGCCAAGCATATTGTCGACATGATTGACGTGTACCGGCCCCGCAGATAATTAAGGTCAGCAAGTAGTCCCTTGTCGTTGGTTGTACTAAACAGTCGTAAGGTAAAATACGGTGAAAGAAGTTTCATGCATGCAGCTTCGAAACTCTGGAATGCTCTGCCATCAGGCATTAGAGATGCTAGCTCACTGGCATGTTTCAAAAGATCTCTGAAAACACATTTCTTCAACATATATTACTAGGTCAGTTCAGGAAAAGTAGCTTATAATAATCAATTATCATATCTTTCAACCCCTTTTCTATTGCAGCCCTTGGGATATGCTGTAGGAATCAGACTCTCATAGACTGGGTAGATAATCATGTGGTTCCTACCGGGTATCGATTTCATATTTATTGTATATCATATTTATTGTATATCTATTGCTTATCATTCATTGACTTGGTAGATTAATCATGTGGTTCCTACCGGTTATTGATTTTATATTTATTGTATATCATATTTATTGTATATCTATTGCTTATCATTCATTAACTGGGTAGATAAGTCATGTTGTTCCTACGGATCGTGATTTTATATTTGTTGTATGTCTTTTGTATATCTTTCATTGACTGGGTAGATAATCATGTCGTTCCTGCCGGTTAGTGGTTTTATATTTATTGTATATCTATTGCATATTTTTCATTGACCGGATGGACGATCATGTGGTTCCTTCCGGCTAGTGATTTTATATTTATTGTATATCTATTGTAAATCTTTCATTGTCTGGATAAATAATTATGCGGTTCTTTCCGAGTTTTTATTTCATCCATGTGCAACGCACATATCCTGTGTGAAAAGAGCGCTATATAAATGTGGTATAATAATAATAATAATGCGACGTATTGTAAAGAGGTCTATTGACACTGCTAAAAGGGCGCACTATGATCAGGCTGAGGTGATTCACACATGACAGTCGATAGAAGGGACAACTGAGCTGTCTGACCTTGGTCGACGCGTTGACAGACTTAAAGTTTTTCCGAACCGATTCGCAGATTCCAGTACATGATATTTATGGTCGCATCATCGGCCAATACTATACCGATAACTACACTCAGACAAAAAAGTTTAGTCAGAACTTTCCAATGTGTACAAAAATGCAATATCCACCTCAAAGTTTAACACATTGGTTCATATACGATATCCCTGTCGACTCCTTTACATTCAACGGTCACCTTGATTTTCTTTTGTTCGTTAAAGACAACGTATACGAGATTTTACGTATTGCATGTGCGGTACGAGTCTTGCTAATTCATTAAAATCAATATAATTTTGTATAGACCTAAAGTCTTAACCAAAAAGTCTACACACCGTTAATCGCAAAGTACAAGCTTGTCGGTACATGACAGAAACAGAGCTCATGGTATGCTGGAGGCTGGTGTCAACGTTTCTGACGTAGCACGTCGTTTCGGGGTACACGAACGTACCATACATCGGCTACATGGTCGATTTAGGGATACTGGTAGCGTCAAAGACCGACCACATTCGGGACGACCACCTAAGATGATTCCACGTGAAAACCGCTTCATAGTGACGTCATCAAGACGTAACCGTTTTCTAGTGGCCGGAAAGCTTACAGGCCAACTTCGTAATGGGACAGGTACCATAATTTCTACTGAAACTGCCCGTCTACGTGCTTATCGTGCTTACGTTGAAATACCGCTTTATGCCCGGCACCGTGCAATACGCCGTGATTGGGCTCGTGAAAAATTGAGATGGCCGAGAAATCGATGGAATAGGATAGTTTTCATGGACGAATCACGATTTAATCTTCAGGGATCCGACGGTCACATTCGGGTTTGGAGACATAAGGATGAACGACTAGACCCAGCTTACGTCATTGAACTTGATCGTGATGGCAGCGGTAGCATGATGGTATGGGGTGGAATTTCATACAGTGGTAAACTGACTTCGTGACACTTGCTGGAAACCTAAATGATGTCTGATATTGCTACGAGATTGTCATTCCTGTCATCGTCCCGTATATAAAAAACGGAAACGCCGACGTTTTGCAGCAAGACAATGTTAGATCTCAAACCGCGAGGCACACACAGAATGTTCTCAGTGAAAACAATATCGAGACACAAGACTGGCTAGCTAGATCTCCAGATCTTTCATCAATAGAATATCTTTAGGATTATCTTGGACGCAAAGTACGTGAATAACCTGACACATATAACGTAAGGGATTTGGACCGAGCACTTCATGAAGAATGGCTACAAATACTTAACCAGGTCATTAGAACACTCATAAATAGCATGAGACGCCGATGTTAGGCTGTTATCGCTAGTAATGGAGGACATACGAGATATTGAACTCTTACGGATTTTTTAATTAAACCCCTTGGTCCAAAGATGCGTCACCTTCACTTCACTGTGTAATGAATGTCTGCAAACTTTATGGGAATGTGTCAGGAATTAAATGAGGTTTTGAGGTATGTTATTGTACCAGTTTAGCGTATTTAACCCATTGCTCAGCACTGACTAAAATGTTTTGTCTCAGTATATATATACTTAGAAAATACTTGTCCTCACTTCTATCAGTAGATCCTGTTTAGTAGCTGGCCCTCCATATTTGTTTAACCTTAAGCATGCTGCACGCAATGTAGGCAACTGCAACTTAGGGTCTGTGATTGTATTTGTAGTAAAGAATTAAGATACCTCTTAATGTGTTTCTCAGTGTTTTTATATTTTCTGGTCCTTCAGGGGTCATTAGTTTTGAAAATTGAATACTGCTTGAGCCGGTGTTAGGAGGGGGTAAGTAGTGTTGCACTTTTAATAACTACTCATAAACAGACTTAATAAAACCAAGTCAGCAATTTTCTCTTTTCGCTACTTTTGCTTTCGAATGAGTTCCCATTTTTAGAAATAGCATATACCTGCACATTTAACATTTCTTTGGAACTTTATTAACATGTATATTTTAGCAGAATAGACTCTTATTTTATTTTCAAGAATCAATGTTCAGTTCGCCAACCTGGTAATATAGACTTAAAAATACATTCAATAAAAGATCTTATAGTTATTGAACAACACCCTAATAAACAAATGCGATATAGCAATTGTGACAGCAAGATAACGATAGTGTACCTAAACTAACAAATTGAGGGTGATTTAATTGTTAGATGCGTACCACAACATTGACCGAGATAAAACAATGGATATCGCGTTATCAGGGTATGGTTGTGTAATGTATTGCTTGATTTTAAATTTAGACTCCGTACAGAATACAAAATGGCTGTTACTTGTACGTGATCGCGACACAAAGAAAATAATAAAGAGATATGTTAGGACTCGATTGAAGAAACCATAATCGCAGGTAATGAGCCTCAATTATACAGTATAGACAGTAAACCAGTTTCAGATTAAATATAACTAAAATATTTTATAAACAATTGCTTTATAGAACGTTCATTCTGTTTAAAACGAAAGTGGAATGTTTTTTTCTTTATTAAGATCTTGAACGCAATTGTAGACGATTATGACGACTTATTGATCAAAGTTGTATCTTTGGATCCAATCAGGTGTGTAGATGCTATGAAATGAGTGTTTCAAAATTCAATATTGACACCACGCGAAATTGAACTTTGACCTCCACATAATATATGCTGTTCGAGAGATGAAACATATTTCCCAGTTCGAATTGTCTGTTCTAACACAGCTTCGCTTAACATCTTTATGTTAGTAAATCTCCGTATACTTTCAGAAACTACTAATCAGAGCAGTTGCTATTGATTGAATTCAGTTCGTCCGTCACTAATCGTGCCTGCTCTTATAAACCGTATAAAACAGTTCGTGCAGAAACACGAGTCCCCGATTCTAGATAAAGGTCATAGTTCAACATCATACGATGCTGTCTGTTTATTTGTTTTTTTTATCAAATACCTATTAGATTTGCTCTGGTAATATTCAGTATATAAAATCCATATGTAGACTACATCTTCTAATATTATTTGAAAACATGATGATAATTGCTAAAAGGATTCACATTTCATGATCGCTGATCAAGTACGAGTGATTCCTTAAGTTTGGTCATATAGTACAACATTTTGGGAATTATTATTATGGTCACAGGTGGCAAAGGACATACCTTGGTTTGCTACGGCTGGATTGACTAAATTGTTTTACACTTATTTTCTATCGATGTTTCGGTGGCGGATACGTCTTTTGTGTGTGACTTTCCTGCTGGCCTTTACTACTTTTTGTTAACACACTCATATTTTCTCATAATAGATGTGTTGTCTTGAGTACAAATAACAAGGTAAATGTCAATGGGATCACTTCGGGTATTTCCAAGATTGCCGGTTTAACACCGTGTAGTTACGATTGAGAAATGAATATAAGAGGTTGCTTGTACACTTCAATATTATGTATGCTGTCTCTTATCTATACAAATGATATTCAATTTCTCACCAGGTTTCAAGCCGTTTAATGTTGACGGCATGCTTTTGAAATACAAAGGGAATATACTTTAATATAAATAAATAAATGAAAATAATTTTGAAGACGAAGCTACAAATATTCTGAAAATGAGTGATCCTTCGAAAGCAAAGGTAGAAATGCAAAAGGAGAAAATTGCAGACTCGTTCTTATTGAGTCTGTTCATGAGTAGTAATTAAAAATGCAACACTACTATCGCCCCCTGCTTAAGCAGTATTCAATTTTCAAAACTAATAACATCCAAACTAATGATCCCGAAGGACCAGAAAATATAACAACTATATAGTCAGCTATAGAGTTCAAACGAAAGTATCTGAAAGTGTTACAAGGAGATCACATATGTTCCGACACTTCAAAAAAGTCTAAAATTATAGAGTAAATTGTATCACCTCTTTTCAGAATTTTTGAAGCATACGACATATTGTGTCATGCAACATGGGTAATATTTAAATGTATGTTATCTCGGTATTACGTGGGATTGCTTGGTTCTAAATTTAGACCCGGAAGTGAACATTAAATGGTTAATACGTGATCTTGAAAGATCTACGACATAGTCGTAAAATGTTAAGAATGAATTGAATAACATATAACCACAGGTGATAAGCAGGTTGTAATCCGGTATCTGTTTAAATCTGATTAGTAGTTCTCATAAACTATAAACATACTCAAACGTATAAGAAACTGTGCATTGTTGAGGGTTAGTTTAATTTATCAGAGATCCATAAATGCAAGTATAATAGTTTGGTATTAAATGTTAACTAATTCAATTTAAACGACAAAGAAGCTCCCAAATATGCTCAATGGGATTTTAGTCTTGGGAAACGGCAGGCTAAGGCAAGACCTCAAAGTCATTTGTATTCAAATATTTCCGCGTAATGCGAGACGCATGCGGACGCGCATTGTCATGCACCGATGTGACAGGAGTATGCTAATGGATAAATAGAACCGCTACAGGTCTTAACACCTGATTTATGTCTCGGGCAACATTAAGATTTCCATTTCCATTCACAATAACCAGGTCGGTTTTCATATATCCATTTATCCCACCACATCATAACGCTGCCCCCGCCAAACCTGTTTCTTTCAACGAAACACGCATTAGCAAATCGCTCGTCCCTCCTAAACACCCACATTCTACTATCATGGTGATTATGGTTGAACCTCGATTCGTCAGAGAAAATAGTTTCATTCAACTAACGCCTTCTGCAGTTGAAATGTTCAACTTGTTGCCATGCCCAGTTCAGACGAGCAACACGATGGCGTCGCGTGATTATGCTTCCAACTTAAGGCCGTATCGGTCATATAAGTCGAACATAGTTACGGAGACGCCTCAGAGCGGTGTCGCTGCTAATACCGGACTATCTCGCTGTAGCGGTGGATGTTTGCAACAAACGTCTGGTGTGCGTCAGTTCCATGTGGCGTTCCAATATGGCATTAGTATCATTAGGTGTCGATGTCGATCTTCAACTGCACCTGTTTGCAGGAACCTTGCACGCAGATTACTGATGGTGTTTCTATGGCAAATAAAGACATGCGCAACATTATCAATAGAGGCGTCTCTATTGAGCAGCATCAACGCCTCAATTCGGTGACGTTCAAATAGTTTTGGCATAGCGAGTTTTGATTTTTTTCCTGATTGCTGTGTGTTTTAATCCTAGGAATATGGGTTTATTTGACTGATTCACAATTGTCAAGCCTTTGCATGGGCAAATCTTGCGAAACGCCCGTTTTAGGACGTTACGTTTAATCTAGCCCGATACTGACCGGACGTATCCATTGTTCGACAAAGTGACATGCGTGCTTCACATGGTACAAAAAATAATTGCCAATGACCTATATAACTATAGTTATCCTAATATGAAACGTGCACAGTTTATTTTGTGTTTCAGTAAGTATAGAATACATGGCTGAAAACGAAATTGGAAAATTGGTTTTCGTAAATTATGTGATTGATTTCGTAATTATGTTCCCCCCATATTAATATGGGGGAGGCATATTGTTTTTGTGAGAGTTATCTGTCTATCCGTCTTTCCGTCACACTTTCTTGTCCGGACAATAACTCCTATATGCCTGAAGCCAGTCGGTTGAAACTTCATATACGGAAAGAGTATAATGAGATGAAGTGTCATTTCTAAGGTCTATAACTTTGGCTTCAGTAATATTTGGGCTATTGTCCTTGTATTTGTTTCAGACTTTCTTGACCGGACGATAACTCCTATACGGCTAATGCCATTTGATTGAAACTTCATACATAGAAAGAGCATTATTGCCCACTGCACATGTTTCCACACTTTCTTCTCCGGACAATAACTCCTATATGTATGATGACATTGGATTGAAACTTCATACAGGGAAAGAGTATGATGAGAAGACGTGTCATGCACAAGGTTCATAACTCTGGCTTCAATAATATTGGAGTTATTGACCCTTGTGCATTTTTCACATTTTCTTGTCCGGACGATAACTCTTATATTTTATGAATCAGGACGTACTGTATCAGATAATACGTTGCATTGGTACTCCCAGTGCTAAATGGAGCCAATTTTAATAAATGAAAAAGTAGTAAAGTCAAGCAGGAAAAGCCACACACAAAACGCCACCATCACCAAAACACCTACAGAAAGCATAGTAATTTATACTAATACACACACATACAGTAGAAAGTCACATACAAGACGTAACCACCACCAACACATCGATAGTCAGCATGTCACATACGCACAACCAAACACACACAAACACACGAGAAGAACACAGAAAACACCAACAAATACACGAGCACCAGAGACAAACATGAACAAAACACAAGCACAGAGACACAAGACAAACAACAGTAAGGGTGACAAAGAGAGAACCGCCTTGGTACGGTCAGTAGCAAAATCACCGCTGGAGGTTTAAACCGGTTTACGGACGTCCTAACCTCACATTTATCTCAAAGTCACCCTAGCTAAACAACCATTGTAAATAAAGGTATCCCCGCCGGAATTCCCCACAACATAGAAGACAGTTATCACAGTACAAAATGTAAAACATAGCATAACAACTGTGGAAGTCTGTCAAATATGTACTCAATGACTTTGCTGAAGACATAGCAACTGCAGGGAAGCCGTTAAGGGCACGACAGAGAACCCATAATATAATGTTACCGCTTCCAATGAGGACTCTGAAATTTCGTATGCAAACAGTTTGGATCCTGTTTATACGATAGTAACTAAGTGCCTCATTAGGATCCAAAGTGTTTGATGATTTGATTATTCTTCTTGAAAGAAAAAAGAGAAAAAAAGAAAAATGTAGTAAAAGACAAATTTAACAGAAGACATAATATGGCAGCAAAGAGGTTAACGCAAATGACATTCCAAAAGAAGCGTGCGTGTATTATAGTACACAAACCGGGCACTTTCTGACATGGGAACATATAAAGCATTTCTTCGGCATTTAACTCGCATCAGTGGTTTACGATCTGTAATCTGTCAACCAAATGAAAGTAAATCATTCATTCCTTTGCTGTAAATGTATTTTATCACTGATAATAATGAACCAAACCCTAACAATTTGATTATAAACGTCGAACTCTTTCGCTGTCAATGCCTCACGTATGGTTGGTTACCTGTGAAAACAGTTTGGATCCAGTTTATGTGCTGACAAGTTTGGTGTCTTATCAGGATTCAGACTGTTGGATACTGTAGTAATACTTTTGCAGAGAAAAGCAAAGAAATTTGAACAAACGAACATTTTTGCAGAGGGACACTTTTGCAGACGGCAATATGTGACGAGTTAATGTTTAGCATGCATAGCAAACTGTCGTCTGCTAATAATTGTGTCACGAGTTTCTATTCCAAATACTTTCAATCCCAAACAAAGTACAGTAAAACCCCTCTTATGCGACCACCAAAAAAGGGGCATAATTCACAGTGGCAGAGGCAGGTGGTTGCTTAATGCAGGACGACAGTTATGCTGAAAGCTACTATAGGACCTTTCCGCATAACTTTCGTCCTGCATTAAGCAACCACCTGCTTATGAAGATAACCATGTTTGTTCATTAAGTGGTCGCATTAGAGGGTTTTTACTGTATTTCAATTTCTTATCCCGATAAGTATATTTGTTCGATCTGTCTTGTGAATCCAATCTCTGTGCAAAATAATTCTCCATAATTTTCTCACAACTTAATCCTTAATCTGCTGAATACATGTAATTACAATTGACTTCTGTTTTCTGAATAGTTATTGAACAAAACGCTATATTAAAATTTATCACTGAATAAAATGATTTTTATGACAAAGAGTGTACGCCCTGAAAAGAGGACTCGCCCATGAACTCTTTGATCTGGATCTGCAGTGTTTGCAAATGTCTTATATACTCTGAGCATGCACAATAAGAGTTATTTTGTATATTTTAGACGCATGATACAGGAGTATGGATGAACAACCATTGCCTCTGACAGCTCTGTCGCCGTGCCTAGCCCGTTCGTTGGATGAGATAGGCTTAAATGAGAGAACTGTACAGAAAAGACGACACCTAACGCTAAAAGAAGAGACACTATATTCTGGTTGTTTTAAGTGGCTTTTAAATTGTAAAATAACAGCGTATATGTTTGGCAGTCTATCCGAGGGTACAACGACACTCGGTTTGCGCTCTGACATGGACATTTTGGGTTGTTTAGAGCATGTTAACGTCATACATGACTGGGCGGATTGGGAGCAAGGTAAGGCGAACCTGTTGATGCTGCACGAGGATACAGCGCCCGGCTACTGTCGCCTGCAGTTACTCAGGTCTGATGAGCCACTACCGAGAGAAGATCTGCCAGATATACATAGTACTACATATGACTGTCGTAACAGGACGATACTGAAATCCCCATTCTTGAATATAGTAATACATGGAAAAATAAGAAACGGACCAGCTTTAACAATTATTGGAAACAAACATTGCCGTGACATGGACAATGTTAGTGCAATTAAATGTCGTACCTGGCCTCCATATGCTGACAAATGGGTCAGTCGACCTAGACGTGGAGACTGGCCGACGCAAATATTAATCGAGCAAGCAGTAAAATATAGCGTTTTCCTTGTTGGAGTTGGCTACAAACTTAGTCAAACTCAGGATATAGAGTGGAGAATTTCGTTTTCATTTACAGAAAGACGCTTGATGTTCAGCATGAATATCATACAGCTGAAATGTTACACTGTTCTGAAAATGCTGATGAAATCTTTCGTCAGTCCACACGCTGCTGACAGTATTTCAAGTTATCACTGTAAAACAGCAATGTTTTATTGTATGGAAGAGACCGACTCAGATTACTGGCGAGAGGACAACCTGGTAGAATGCATTGTGAAGTGTCTGAGACTATTATTTACCTGGGTTTCCAATGAGGTTTGTCCTCATTTTATACTGCCTGAGGCAAATTTGTTTGCAGGAAAGATAACACCTCAAAATAAACACATTGTGCAATGTGTTCTTAAAGACTTAATTAAAAGTAATGGACGATTTTGTCTTTACATTCCAGCCGATGAACTCGGACACAAGATTCATACAAAGCTCAGCTCACGGCGAAGTCATATTCGTATTCAAGACTCTCAACAAACTGAGATAGTGATATGTAACGCTGAGTTTAACTTTAACCACTTTCTCGGATATATAACAAACATATTCTTAATACAGTATGCTTACATTGAAGCCAAAACTGTTATACTAGATGTTTACCAGCACATCCATGGAATGATTGCTGATAGCGCACAATCTGACAAATATGAAAAACAAGTGAAACAATTATTAGTCCAGTTTGCGGTACGTTGGCTTGGCTCACTGCTAGCTTCAGTATCACTCTCGTGCAAACGGGAAATCCCGCGAGAAGCGATACATTGGCTCAGTCTCGCTGTGAAATCGGATACTTCATCATTGCTGAAACTTGCTTCCATATTCTACTGCAGTGGAAATCTACATAAAACTGAATCAATGCTGATAGATGTTGCAGATCGATATCTTAAAACTGATATCATGAATGTATGCGTTTGCCCCGGTAAACTTGGACATTTATTTTCTAAGGCTTTTGCTCATCAGTTAAGTATAACTGAAGATGAAGATGCGCGAGCCGCAATGTTTTTTCATTGTGTCAGATTTTCTCCACAAGAGCGGTACTGTACACCGCCTGCACTGAGGCATGAGTTCTGCAGAGCTGTTGGTGATGATATGTTACACAGGGATCCTAAGAAAGATAAATGGATGGTCCTTGCTGCTGTGGATTGTCTCCCTTTCCTGTACTATCTTCAGTACATAACCTACGGCGAGCTTGCCAAACGTGACATGCAGAAGGAAGCGTTACACAACCTTGAAAAATGTCTACTTGAAAACAACAATTATGGTCATCTTCAGACAGGGTGGAACCTACTAGGGCAGTGCATGGAACAGGAGAAGAAACCGGAAGACGCCATGCGCTGTTACACAACGTCGCTGGAAATCAGACCGCGGAACAACGCCGCCAACTGGCACGTGCAGCATCTACGTTATCAGTCGATCAGAAAGGATGGATCAATTACAGATTTAACTAGAGTTAGAGCTTCGACACTCGTTTAATATTTGGTAGTTTCCATAAACAGAATAGTGCATGACCCTAAGTGTGAGATATATGGCCAACGTACTGAGAGTATATTTACTTCTAATGCTTGAAATTAACATGTACCGGAGGCAAAGATAAGATGCGTTAATTAACCATATTCAAGAATAAAATATTTAATTTTCCACCAAACCCCGTGATGTGAGTGTTCTTTAGAATCGTCTCTTCGAGACGATTGTAAAGAGTGGTTACATCATATGGTTTGGTGAATAAATGACGATACTATATATTGCTTCCACTTCATAAATTTATATATAATTATGTAAGAGCTAGAAATTGCATGCACAATCCAACCACAGCATATGGATACAAGAATTTCTGACCACGATAGAAACGTTGATCCTATAGGATTAGGGTTTGAAGAATGTGTTCATGTATATAGCCTATCAAGGCATACTACCTGGTACTAAATGTGCTCAATATGTATATAAAGTTTAGTTACTTGTTCTATAGCGTTGAGAAAGTTGCTTGTTCAATCGCGTTGACACGAGTCCTTAACGCTTTCAACGCTGAAACTTCAAAAAAGGTCAAGCTTATCGTGATTATTCAGAGAGTTTTAAAAAATAAAAGGGTTATATGACAAACAGTACATACCCTGGTGAAAAACTTCCTCTAATACGAGTCTACAAGATGTTTACCTACTCGTTTTGGAATTGAAAGGTTGGTCGTTGACTTTATCACCGTTCAGTTTATAACGTCATGAATAGCACCTAACCAACGTGAAATAGTGACACATGAAACAAGCATGTGTCATGACAGTTTAGAAACAATGCTATACTGTCAGTACATTCTAATCAGACAGCTCCTACTCATGAATTAACGCTGTTTGCAGAATCATGCATTAACCCTTTCCCTCATATTGACGACTTTTGACGACTCTGTAAAAGTCACTTTGTGAAACCATTGTGATAAATAGAGCATTTGCACCTATAGGAGCAAATGCTCTATTTATCACTGATTTCAAACTACAAAATTCTAATTGTTTCCTTTTCTCTAGTTAATACTCCTTTTCGGTAGATTTATTCAAAGAGGTTGGATCTAAAATAGCCTATGCGGTAATGGGTTAACTGTATATGAGGTAAAGAGTTAATAATTTGTTCATTTGTCATCATTGATCACACCATGAATTGTATAACTAATAGTACTTAACCATTTACTTCAAGAATATTAATGTAAGAAAATAATGACTTCAATTAATTGAAATTTCTAATGAATAATGGAAAGTTTGGTCATTATAGAAACTGTAGAATCAGATCTATACTATTTCAAAATCAAACAGAGTAGGCCCTGATCAGTCGGCTCCTACATGGATCTTCTGATTAGTGTCTACTCTATTTGTATGTGCAAACTTTAAGGCGTTACAAGGTCCAAATTGTCTTTAAGAATCCATATCAAGTGCAAATAATAAATTAAATTTCCTTTATTTCAATTAATTTTGATTGCCTATCATGCCGAGTTACTTGTCGTCCCTTCAGGTTCCAAGTTGCTTGCCAATACGAGTCATTCCGCGAGTAACGGGTTACGGGCTTAAGACATATTTCCGAGTCCGTATGTAACCAGGAGAGAAAGCTGGTTAACCCGCTGGTAAATAATTTGCCTTTTCTTGTCAAACAATTCAAAATGTACTATTGTTGACTGTAAAATGTAATAGAACGTTTCAACCTTAGTCACATTTGAGACTGTCGAGTATTTAGCATACGGCACGCGTAGGTTTTTGTCTCCACACATCCAAAATACACCGTACGGCGGCCGTCGCATATGTGACCACTGCAGTATATGACCGTAGAAATTCTGTGAAATACCATTGGCAGTAGACATTTAAAGACCGTACGGCCGCCGTGGCAAATGTGACTGAGGCATTAATGTTTCAGTAAAACCAGCGTGTAAAGGGAAGCAACAATCACAACCGCATAGACTGACTTAGAGAGTTACTTCCCTTATTCTTGATTTGTATTTACCTTTCGCCGGTTAAGCGCTACCTGACCTGCATTACAGCTTGGAACCAGTCGAATAGCCGACTTACCAGGATCAAACGCTTTGACACTTGATCAAAGTTTCTCAAAAGAGTGAAATAAGTGAAAATTGTAACAGATCAGTGTTTAAACAAATATCACAGCAGATTATGGATTAATATTTCTCTGAATTGGATTTGATGATATATGGGTTCCTGTCCTGATTTTACACAGATCGTCTGCGCTTTACCTTGGTTATTCATTGTATGCAAATTGTATAACACGCAACTAGCAGCGTTCCCCAAGTATTCGGACAGACAAACATATGCAAATAGCGTAGACCTAGATCAATTCAAGGATCCCGAGGGAGCAGTTTCACCAGGGTCTACACTATTTGCTACTTGGTCAGTCTAATCTTAAGCTATCGAAATAATTATTCAGCTTTAACACTGGTCCAGAGGAGAGATTGGGTGTCCGAACCGTAGAGGATATATTTACATCGTTCCCTATAGTCATGTAGACCGTGTCTTAGCTAAACCCTTAGCCTGCAACAAACCACGATGTCTCCTTAAACTCTGATCTTCAAAATCGTTTTCACTGTCAATTCGTTAACACTTTATAGAAACTATAAAGCTGAGTGTTGGACATCTTGAGACAAGTCACTCGGCGTGTCAGCTGGGTCCAAGCTGTTTGCAAATGCCTTGCAGGAAGAGGGTAGTTCACGAGTGTATGTAAGGGTTTGTTATCTTGCATGACAAATAGTTAACATACGAACTCTTACAAAGTCTGCTAAGATTCTCTTCAGTAATCATGTCATGATTCTTCTCATACAGGATATAGCAATAAGTTTCTACCTGCATTATTAAGCTACCTCCTTAATCCAAAGAATTAGGCCTGTGTTTTGAGATCGGTTTACGTGGGTTTTATATAGTGTGTGTTGAAATCCGTTTTCAAAGACAAACATGACAAACTATCTCTATTACGTCTACATTTACCAAACACCTACTTCTAAAGATTCTTTTGCTAGTAATTGATACGGTCGCTTTAGCGAACCTCTACTGTATTATGTTTGTTTTAAGATGTTTTATTCTTTGTAGCATCATGCTTGTGATTAAGAATGTTTATTCTTTGTAGCATCATGATTGTGATTAAGAATGTTTATTCTTTGTAGCATCATGATTGTGATTAATCATGATTGTGATTAAGAATGTTTATTCTTTGTAGCATCATGCTTGTGATTAAGAATGTTTATTCTTTGTAGCATCATGATTGTGATTAAGAATGTTTATTCTTTGTAGCATCATGATTGTGATTAAGAATGTGCATTCCTTGTAGTATCATGCTAATGCTTAAAAAATATTTCTTGAAGTATCATGTTTGTGATTAGGACTGTTTATTCATTGTAGTATTGAGCTTGTGATTAGAACTGTTTATTCATTGTAGTATTATGTAATTTATGTTTGTGATTAGGAATGTTTAAACCTTGTAGTAGCATGCTTGTGATTAGGAATGTGTATTAAGAGTGATTATACCTTGCAGTATCATGCTTGGGGTTTACCATGCAAGGTATTAGGATCATGGCATGTTTACCAATTAAATCAGAGAAGCTACTAATTTATATTCATAATGGCAATAATTCTTACATGAATATTCATTTTATTAATGTTAAAATTTCAGACGCTCTGCAATTTCCGTAATGAATTTTTGTCAAATGTCATATTTATTGTACATTGTATATCTATTGCATATCTTTCATTGACTGGATAGACAAGCATGCGGTTCCTTTCGGTTAGTGATTTAATATACAGGGTGTCCAAAAAACGGGGAGGTAATCTAACCACTCATAACTTTTTTAACAGTGCACAGTTATCAACCAACTTTATACAGAATATGTATAAATGTACCATATTTATGTTGCTTATTCATAATGTTCGATTGGTTGCTTAGTAACCACAGTGACCTCCCTTTTCATTGACAACCATTTTTAGACGTTTTGGCATGCTATGCACAAGTGATTTTCAAAGTTTCGTTGCTTATTGACTTCCAAGATGCCTTCAGTTTCCGTTTAAAGCTATCCATGGTGGTTGGTTCCGGGTCAGAGTACAGTTTACCGTCATGAATACTGAACAAGTTCTAAATTGGGTTGAGGTATGGCCTGTTTCCAGGCCATTCGTCTTTCCTAATAAAGTTCGACAAATGTTCCTCACACCATCTCTGTGTCATAGCTGAGGTATGTGCTGGCGCTCCGTCCTGTTGGAACGTGAACTCTTGTAAATTATTAACCATCTTATTTTCAGTGATATTGTCCGACTTGTCCCTACTCAACAAAGGCTTCACTTCTTTCTCCAAGATCTGCTCGGTATAATAACTTGCTGTAACAGTCTGACCTGCGGGCATGATATGTAGCTTCGAAAGCCCATTTGCTGACATTACCCCCCAAATGTTAACATACACACTTTTCTTGACGAATTTGACAGTCGGAACTTTTTCTTCTTGACTCCCCCACACACAGTCATTCTTCCTATTCTATTCATAAAACAAGTATTTGGGTCATTCATCACTGAACACAGAATATTCCCAATCTTCTTCGGTAAGGTGTCCGTACCTTTTGGCAAACTGAAGGCGTTTGCATTGCTGTTTTCTGTCAGTAAAGGTTTCCTTTGCCTTCGGAAAGATTTCAAACCCAATCCTTTTTTCATATAGTTATATACAGATGACTTGCTGATGTTTTCACCTTTTCCTTTCAGTCTTTTACTTATCTTTCTAGTGGAACATCCTCTCTTATACTTAGAATTTTTCAGTTCCTTGATAACTTTCGTCGACAGTTTTGCTGGCCTCCCAGAACCTTTTTTCCGGTAAAAGTCACCAGATTGGCCTCGTTTTGACCATTTGCATACAGACTTTTCTGATTTCCCCAAGATCGTCAATATTTCAGTCACCTTATATCCTTCTTTACCGAGAACATAACACTGAGAACGTTCTATGACTAAGTTTGATGAAGCCATTTTAAAAATATTGTAATCAGAATTCCAGGAAATAACAAAATGGAAATTATGACATCATTTGAAATTATGACGCCACTTCCTGTTAAAGCGCCACCTATATATCTAAATGTTATCTATTTAAAGGGAATGCACTTTAGCTTAATTGTGCCAAATTTGAATGGTGTACCTTTAGTAAAACAAGGTTTATGAGGGTTCGTTTTACCTCCCCGGTTTTTTGGACACCCTGTATATTGCATATCTATTGCCTGGATGGACAGTCATGCGGCTCCTTCCGGTTAATGATTTCATATCTATTGTATACCTATTGTATATCTTTTATTGACCGGATGGACAACCACATGGCTCGTTCCGGGTAGTGATTTTTATCTGTTGTATATCTATTGTATATCTTTCATTGGCTGGATAGATAATCATGCGGTTTGTTCTGGTTAGTGATTTCATTCATGTGCAGTGCTTTTGAACGCACATATCCTGTATGAAAACCGCGCTATATAAATGTGGTATAATAATAACATTAATATGTATTAAGTTTTTTTATGCCCCTGTAAAGATAGTCAGGGTGGCATTATGTTTTGCATCTGACCGCTCGTCCGTCTGTCTGTCTGCCTGTGTGTCATGCTTTGCTATAAAGTGTTATATGTCAGTAATTTCTACACATATACGCATGAAACTTCACACACACATTATTCACCAACTGTGCTATCATTTGGTACCCCACCCATGCTGCCCGCAAGGTCAGGGTCAAGGCCAATTCACTTGGAAAATTTACCTGCAGTTGGTTGTCACATTTACGTACAGTAGGTTGTCACAGTTTTTCAATTGTCTTTTATCTCACTAACAACTATAGCTATTGGAACACATTAAACACTATCCATACTTTCATTGCTCACCCAGCCCATGCTGCCCGCAAGCCCAATGTAAATATCAAATGACGCGCAGCTAGGAAAGCACCACAACGGGGGCATCGCTGTGTCTTACAGACACAAATTTTCTAGTTACTTAATCAAACTTTATTCATGATCAAACTTGATCAATTGTTTTTCTGAACTCTTTCTCTGCCATGGACGTTAATATGGTTTGTTGCAATGGGCGAATCTGCGATCGCCTTCCGAACGGTTTAGATCAAGATGAGACGCTGAGTAACTCGGCGTCTCGTCAGAATCAAAACTGCTTGACACTCTGAATGCGCTCTAGTAGACACACTGATAATAGCTTCAATTCTGAAAATGCAGTGAGTGAAACATTCTGTAAGAATAAGTTTATCTCCCGGATATGATAGATAAGTTGGCATATTAACAAGGCGAGCTATACACTGTCTGCGTGGTTTTCTTGTGTCTGTTTTGATAAGTTTTGCATTGGCCACTTTACATACATGTTTGTAATACACATTTGCCATACAACAAGGCACTAATGTTTGCAAAGGATATGAATATTGCACAAAACGTTACCATGTGTCATTTGTCGTAACAGTCAAAGTAGGTGAACTTCGCTGGCACTATATTGAAAAAGACTGCAGTTTATTTATAACACCTTGTACATTAATACACCGTGTACTGATGTACTAAGTGCTATAAATAATATTAGTTACACGGTGATTCGGCACGGTGTACGGGTTTGTATGGCGGTTTTGGATTCCATATTTCCTGAGCGCGAACGAATTCATTTCCAGTCTGGGTCCATTACAAGAAAGAATACGTGCATAACCTAACGATATTCTGTAGATTTAATCCTTAAAAACTTGTTCACTTACAGCCCGTGCGATTTGGCACAGCTGTCAATAAAGCCTCGACTCAAAAATACTCAAACTAACGCGCTGATTTGCATGCGTTGCAAGTAAACAAGTTTTGCGGTAATTGGGAAAAGTAAAGGAAGCAAGATACAAACATGTAATTGATACATATGTTGTTTTCATTCATGTGTGTAGATGCTAGACAGTTTTTATAAATTAATTACGTTTATTTCATAGGAAATGATCGCCTCATATACACAGAAATTGAGTTTGTTTACGATAAGCGATGATGAAGCAAACAGGTCAGTCACGTAACAAACTTTATTTCCGTACACCTCGGATCAAACGGGGTGTACGGTTTTTTATCTTACCTCCTACTAAATTCTAATCACTCCATTGGTCAATTGAGGTCACGAGATAACCCCATAGATTCCTTATGGGGTTATTAAAATCCTTATCATGGCTTTACAAGAGTTACGTCCCTTACTTGACAGCCATATGCCTTTATCTTACTTATAATAATCATTTGTTTATCCTTACAGTTTTAAAAAAAATGCATACATATAATTCATGCTTTATTTGGAGTTGAAATATAACATTAATTAGTTTTACAATGATAAAAAAGAAAAAACAAAATATATAAACGAGATTTGAGGCAAAAACAAGAATATTTACTTTCATTCTATTAAAGGGGGTAATTTATTCTGCTCTTATTGTAATATCAAGTTTGCAAGAGTTAATTTCCTTGTTTCCCCACGGAACGCCATACATATAGGCATATGATGCAAACATGCGTGTAAATTTTATACTTGAAATTAAAGGTAGTCGGTAAGATAAATTCGTTATGCAGTGCTTAGTGTCCCTAATATGGGCTATACACTTCGCCTCGTCCCATATTAATATTTGCTGACAGTGCATAGTCCATATTAGGGACACTAAGCACTGCATAACTAATATTACACCCCGTTCACGTGGGCGGTCTCAACCAATCACATTCCGAGGATCTATGATGACTGGAAATAAACTATAGTCTTTTTCGATCTAGTACCAGTGAAGAAGACAATGAGTATGATGTTCAATGAAATAAATAGAACAACTTATTCATGTCATGCTATGTAAGTCATGTCAAATGTACAATTTTACTGATATACTTTGTCTAAATTTATAAGGTGATAAATGCTATACGGAAGAAAATAAACTTTTGTGAGTCAATATTACACATAAGAGATTGATGTATTACTTTTCGTCCAGCATTAAGCAACCACGTGCTTTTCAAATCACCCATGAACTCTATAAATGACCGTGTTGGAGGAGTTCTACTTTACAAATATTCTCCTTTTTAAATATTTGTTTGTAAAACGTCGCTTTTCCGAACTTTGAATACAGAAGATTTGAAAAAAATTACATGGTGAAAGTCATGTAGAAAGCTTTTTGCTTTAAACTACCACCTTGTCTTAAAGACCGATTTTGATATCTGGTGTTAAGAATTTACTGTACACAGTTGAACTTCAATATCTCGAACTGCAAGGGACCATACGAATTACTTCGACATAACAGAATTTCGAGTCATCTGATTTCTAATCTGGACAATTTCTCAAGTTCAAAGCTTATTCCAGGCCTAAAGTAATTGTGAAGGTTTTGTAGGAGTTTTCAGCATTGCTTACGACCTGCAGTAAAGTGTCACATGTGTTTCTATATATATGCGTAGTGGTACATTTTAGAACAGTTCTGTATTGATAATATTGCTTCGAGTTAACTCGAATTTCGAGTTATCCGAGTTCGAGAAAACGAAAATGTGAAAGCAAAAGTAGCAATTTAACTCGGTTTTATTGAGTCTGTTTTTGAGCAGTAATGAAAAGTGCTACACTGCCCACGTCCCTTAGCGGTATTCAATTTTCAACTAAAAGCATTGAAACTGATTATCCAAAAGGACCAGAAAATATAACAACAGTGAAAATGAGCTACGGGCGACTGTATATGTTAAGACAAGTTTCAGATTTGGGACAGTTTGGTTTGGGTTTTTATCGTTTACATCGTTTTAACAGTATTTCAGTCATATCACGGCGTCTAGCTAACTACAGGTAGAAGAAGACCAAAGACATTTGGGACGGTGTTTTCCACACAAAACTATGCTTCGAGTATTTTTAACCTTTTACCTGATAATTATTCATATAAGAAATAATGACAGCATGAATTCAAATGAAACGGAATGTTACCAGTGCATATAGAACACGAGAATTTTTGTTCTTGACAAAACTGTAGAATCAGATTTATGTTACTCCATAAGCAAAGAGAGCAGACCCTGATTAGACGGTAGTCTATTCTGTTTTCAAAAGGCATTGAAAGTGATAATCCCTGCTTGCAACGCGTTTTGAAAAGCCTAAACTTACATAAGACATTTGTTTAAATACGCTGAAAAGAAGTGCATATCGCTGAAGAAGATAAAATATGTGTTTCATATGGAAGACCCAGATGTTATTCATCATGGATTGATATTCATTCGGTTTTATATTTTACTATAGTAACTGTTTGAAATAGGCCAACAATATTTTGTTGTACAACAAATTATAAGTGAAGACGAAAACACACTCGGAAAACCTCATTTATTTTCTCCGAACCCTGCCGGAATAAGACGAGTAGTTACGAATGGGCGATAACGGTTTATTTTTGTATAGGGGCTGTCAAACATGAATCTTCATAAGAATAACTGAATATAACCAGTACCATATTTTATGAATTTGTTGAAAATATGCCTTTATTGTAGAGACTAGCACTTTCACTTTAGGCATCTCCTTATCTGGTAACAATAGAAATACAGACCTAGCCTACATACCGCTATATTAATCCTTATTCAGCTGTGTGAAGAAAATAATGTCTTATCAGTTTTGAATTGAGCCAATTTCCGATTCGATCAAGCTTTTGAGAAACTAATGACCGAGTGTCAAAAGCTTAGATCCAGACGAGACGCCGAGTTAGTCAGTGTCTCATCTGGATCCAAGCTGTTTGCAAGTGAGAGTCAGGTCGCGGAGAGGGGAATAAAGGCTAAGTGGTGTACATAGAAATACAGAGAGGTTATTACACTGATGACTAGGGCCGTAGAGTGATATTGGCCCGTTACCTTGATATTGGCCGGAGGGCTTTAGCCCCAGGGGCTATATCAAGGTATTGGCCAAATATCACTCTGCGGTCCTAGTCACCCGTGTCATAACCCGTTTATTACATTTGTTAAACATTGGCGAAATTTTCAGCAGATCAGAGATAGCGCGGAACCTATTTTTCAGCATGAAACTATTGGGGCTAATCGGTATGTGTACGAGCACTTAGAACAATTATCTTGGCAGCGGGCATATATCGGTTATAGGTCCGTCGCTAGGTCCGTATTAATCCGCTCCGACAATATGACTGAATTTTTCGACCGATATAGGACCATTTTGAGTGTAAAAATGTTACTATTTATAGCAACAAATGTAATAAATAGAGGTCATTACACGGGTGAGTAGGGCCGCAGAGTGATATTGGCCTGTCATCTTGATATAGGCCCGAGAGGCTATATCTAGGTAAGGGCCTATATCACTCTGCGACCCTACTCACCCGTGTAATAACCTGTTTATTATATTTGTAAAACATTGGCGAAATTTTCAGCAGATCAGAGGTAGAGCAGAAACTATTTCTCAGCATGAACAGGTTTAACCCTTCGCTTGATGAATTTTAAAATACATTTATCCTTCTTTACCCATGCCCTGTTGTATATTTACATATATCTTCACCGTGTACAAGTATTTCGCTGTGCAATCACTGCTGTGGAGTACACTGGTTGTACAATCAACTTGTAAATAGTGCAGACCCTGATGAGACAGCCCCTGCAGGAGCTGTCTCATCTGGGTCTTCACTATTTACAGGTAGATATATTGACGTGAATAGCAAGCGAAGGGTTAAACACTAAATTGAGAGAACGGCGCTATTCTGACGTCATTTGGATGACGTCATTTGAAATGATGGTGTACAAGTTTCGAAAAATGGGCTTTGGAACTAGCGTCTAGACTGCACTTTACCGGTACGTGTACTGTGCATGTGCATAAATCTGAATCGATTCGAGCAAGTATGGAGCCTGACCTGTGCCAAAAATCCAGTCATGTAAACGTGCAATTGTAGACAATGAAATATTGATATGAAGTTTCCGACTGTAAACTCATACAAAACTAACTGTGCAATTGCATTTGCGCAGATGCATTCTCGGGTTTTACATTTGTACACATGTAAATTGTAAAAGCGAATGAGGAAAACATGGTAATGCCTTTATTTTGACAAATGTTAACTCAATGTTTGAAGAATAAAACCACGACTTGTATAAATATCGTCGAGTTTCGAGTGTTAGCGAAGTTAAGTTGCAACGGTTCGAATGTGTTTTGGTCCGTTTCTAAACTACTTTCTCGGATGGAAAGTTGACAGTTACAAGTCTCGGTTTACAACTGTACGCATTTTTCGACTTCCATATAAGGTAAGTGTTACTGTACTTTGTAAATATAAAAATGGACAATGTGATTCAAAGTTTAACTATAGCAAAACGTAAAAAGTACAAACACGAAATGACATATGCACAGTTTGGTTTGCAAAGTTTCGGTCGACATTTTACCGTTGTAAAAGTACAAAAATGAGTCATGCAGGAAACACCACATACAGAACAAACACTCGCCCGAACAGCAACACAAGGAAACAGCAAATGTACATAGGTAGAAAAAACAACAAGAGACGCACAAAGACAAAACAAATACAATAGGAGGAAGATGGAAGTACCGCCTTGGAACGGTCAGTGACAAAAGTCACCGGGGGTTTAAACCGGTTTATGGGCGCCCAACCTCACCCTTATTCCATCCCCATCCTAAAAGACAAACAGTGTAAATAAACGTATCCCCTCTCCGACTAATCTACAACAACCGCGACAGCAAATACAGTGGTAAAGTGCATGTATAACAAAAAAACATTTTATTGAAAATACTGTATCCACCTATCGCTATTGTACTCAATGATTGAGCTGCAAACAGAGTAACTGTAGAAAAGTAATAAAGGGTACGACAAAAATGAAATAGTACAGATATCCGACGTTCTCCTTCCATTTCTGGATTTAAGAGGTCGCCTTCATAGAGTACTAAACCTTTCTTGTCGGCGTACATGCAAAGAGGCCAGCGTGATTGCCAACTGTAAAAGCTCATTTCAACATTTCATTGTCTACGATTGCACGTTTACATGTCTGTATTTTTGATAAGGGTTGTCTTTGTAAAAGCGAGGGTTTGGAAATTGGGGCTAATCGGTACGCAATTTGACAACATTTGCAGCATCGGAGCAGAATAAGACATTCGCCTCGTATCGGGGTTCTATTGCCATAGATTTAGAACAATTATCTTGGCAGCGGGCATATATCGGTTATAGGCCCGTTGCTACGGCGTATATGCCCGCTCGGACAATACAACTGAATTTTTTGACCGATATAGGACCATTTTGAGTGTAACAATGTTACTATTTATAGTAACAAATGTAATAAAGGGAAGTTATATACTTCATGCGTCAACCATAATTCAGATATCCTTAACCTCTCAGCTCAGTTCTTAAAATATCCTTTACAAAAGTCAGTTAGTTGTTTTACCCTTATCATCCTAAATACAACCCGGCTGGCGTTTGCAAACGCTTTGGATCCATATGAGACACCGAGTAACTCGCACCTAATTAGGATCAAAACTGTTTGATACCAAGTCAAAGTTGTTTTTCAGTACGATCAACTAATCATAAGAAAGCTAAATTGCACCATATCAGAATTTGAGTGTTCATGGAATTATACAGGGATACGGGTTAATTCCGTTAATACTCAGAAAGTGCTTTAAGGAAGTTATAGGACCTTCCTTGCATCTGTGTGTATACTTAACACTCTGAGCCGGTTGATAAAAAAAGAATGACTGCTAAATTCGGTGAAATCTTGACTAATCACGGTTCGATTAATATTTTGTGAAAGTTCTGACCGAGTACCAAACAATTCAGATCCTGGAGAGAAGTCGAGTTACTCGGCGTCTAATCTAGATCCAATCAGTTGGCAAATACGAGTCAGGTCGCGGATAGCGGGATTAAATGTGGTAGTGTTGTTTGTATTTCAGGGAAGTACCTAACATTGACCCAGCAAGTTCCGCTGAAACTCCTGTCTCTGTTTCGAGTGTAAATATCACGTTATGTTGACAAAGGTTTTGAGTAGAAACCCTGATACGAGTTAAGTGTCAAGCAGTTTGAATTATGTTTCTCGTCGGTTATAATTTTTTTTGTTCAAGGCTACGCTCAATCGTAAACATATGAACTTAGGATCAAACTCATATAATCTTGGGCCCATGACTAAGACATATGACAGTGATTCGTCGAACCAATAAATCACTTAACAATATCCACATTAGCAATGGTTGGGTCACGCTCGATTGCTATTTTAGTCGTTGATTTTCCAAGAAGTTATCACTATAAACATACCAACGGCGATATCAAATCGTGATCTGTTTTAGGCATCAGATATATTTCCAATGGGCATTTAGTTTGTTTGTTTATTTATTTCAACTACTTTCAGAGTTGTTAATTAGTTTGTATTCAGTAGCAAAACATCTAATTACACGGAGCCCATTGGAATGCTGACTATTCAAAGTTCAGTGAACAATCGGTGTTTAACACATTTTCCTTATGAAATATACAATACTACTGTCAGTATGAATATCAGTTAGCTGAAATCTTCTAATGACATTATATTCAAGAGAATGTGTGACCATGGCACAGACTGTAGATCTATAGTATCTCTTAAGCAAACATACAAACATTGGAGATCCAGGTTAGACAACTCCTACATGAACCGTTTGATCTGCTTTTATTCCGTTTACAAAGGCCTGGAAAAATGTATCTATGAAGCAAAATGTTAACTATAGAGCCTGTTCAGTATTAGTATGAAAGGCTTAAATCGCTAAAATATTAGGAATGGTAAACAATGAAGACCATGTTTAAAGTGCTGCCAAGGGAGCCCTCTGTCTGGGTCTACAGTGTTTGCTAATAACAGTACACTCATTTCCCGCATTCAAATGGTTAGAATCCAACGTGTCTCTAAATGTTGGTGTAAAAATGTACGTACCAAAGTAAAACTTTCACCAGTGATTATATTAACTCCTAGCATGCTGAGCGAGATATGAGGCACATTTACAAAACAACTCAGACCCTGATAAGACGTCAAGTAACTACACGTCGTATCAGGTTCCAAGCTGCCTGACCCTCGACCAGCATTATCTAAAAAGAACGTGCTCCATAACAAGAGTTCAACCCGATGTCAAATTTACAGCGTGTGTGTACTATGTCTGAATTGCCTTCGCTATCTGTTGTGTTGAACATTTCCCGCATTAACTGATTTCTAATTCATCTTTTAAACGTTTCAGACATGAATAATCCAGCATCAGGTTTCCAAATTTACCTTGAACAATGTTTTAACAATTTGAATATGAACAACGAGTGCACTGATATTTGCAATCAGGATCTGCACGGCATGGCATTCAAAATTGTCTAGCTGATATGAGCTTTAAAACTATACAAATAAACATTGATAGGCCACTCAACTTTGATTATTCAGCATTCACATTCTCCTCTAATGTATTCAAAAGCAAACTATGTAGACGTAGATTATTGGGTTCCTGAAGAACGCGCCTATGTATAATTCCCTGATTGTGTAACCCTTGAACCATCATAGGCACGACGTTTGGCACCTTTGCAAACAGGGTTGACTCAGATCATGGTCTACTCCGTTTGGTTATTAAATTTTATAAATCTGATTTTACAATTCATGCCATTCCTATGCCATTATGTAGGCTAACTTCAACTAAGACAGTTTGGCGGATATAGATATCGGACACTGACTTTCCACTCGTAGTGACAAGGAACAGGGCTATTCTTCTATACGCTTCTGCATGAGTTTCACACTGCATTAAGCTGGCATCTATCTCCAAGACCGATATTGATACTAAATTTACCGTCCGGTTTAGAGGGTTTAAATTACTGTATAAGCATACTATTTGGAACGACGAGGGGTCGCATTTGGTGGTGTATACGCTCGTATATATAGAGAGAGGATTTTACATGAGTGTTCATAATTATTGGATTTATTAAATGAGGCTTTAGAACGATACAAAACAAGATTCAGTGAGGATTATTTAATTGTTTGTAAAAAAAGACGATTTTAATAAATCCAATACTCATAAACACGAATGCAAGGTTCTATTTATAATATAAGCAATGCACGTTCCCTGTACATAGAAATGAGGAATGAAATGTGTTATTAGGATCTCCTTGATATTAAATTTTACTGTGATGGTTTATGATAAAAACATAGAAACACGCTATAGAAATATTGAGTTACAGTTATACCACACCCGTCACATTATTACGTCACTGCACATATGTACATAACACATTTATCTGTGTAAAGTGTTCCGTTTGCAGTTTAAACGAAGATCCAAATACAGTTCGCATACTCGTCACTGTCACTATCTATTGGATTCAAAATGCGTCTTTCGTTTGTATGGATTAAAACCTACACCAGTGCGGTGCATAATATGGATATGAAAATTTCCACCGCGTATAGAAGCGCCAAAAATGATGTTGAACCATACACATGTAGACAACATGACCTAAAGTCGGTATGAAGTGCTACAAAAGACTATTTGAACAGGGGGAAGATTTTCACGATCAGCTGTTTTAGAGTATAAAATGTTCTAAGTATGTTTATGCTGTGCTTGATTCAGATGACTGTAGTTGTTTATTGACGCGATATTTGTATGACCAGAAATCTGCATTATCTGATTTGCCGAAACATTACTAGATTCAGCTTTTGAATCATGTATACATTTGCGTTATGCCTTTATCAATATTAATGAGTTGCATTTCTATAAAAAAAAAATGTTTTCTTCCATGAGAGAAACTGTAGAATCAATTTCGTACTATTCTATGAACAAACATATTTCTGATCTGGGTCTGCTCTCTTTGCAAAAGCGTGAATATGAGTCTTTATCATGCAAAGCAATACCTGTTCACGCAAACGAAATTAGGATTTGTTCAGTCTACTCAATATGTATCTTCATGGAGATAATTTAAGAAAATAATATTAAATGAAAAGGCAAAAAAGGAGGACAATCAATTTCCGCGTTTACCGATGTTCGATTCACTGGAATACAAACCAGCGATGCTTACTAACTACGCTACAGATCCCCTGGTACTTGGTGGTAACTGTCTAAATTATATAATGGTGTTAATCAGCTAGCGTCTAAAATCATAAAAGTACGTAAATTAAAGTCATATAATTACCTTGTCGACAACTATTATTAAAACAGGTACATGTATTTAAGAATATTTGGCGTATAGTTATCGCAATTGACGGGGTATGTAACATGTTAACCCTTCGCTTGCAATTCACGTCAATATACCTACCTGTAAATAGTTAAGACCCAGGTGAGACAGCTCCTGTAGGAGCTGTCTCATCAGGGTCTGCACTATTTACAATTTCTGAAGGGAGGTGATCCCCTGAGAGCAAAAATTGCAACACAAAAAGAGAAAATTGCAGACTCGGTTTTATTGAGTCTGTTCATGAACAGTAATTGAAAGTGCAACACTGCTCACGCCCCCTAAGCGGTATTCAATTTTCAGAACAAGAATTACTGAAATTCATGATCTCAAAGGATCAGAAGGTATAACAACACTGAGAATGAAGTACGGGGCGACACGTTGATTGTGCAACCAGTGCACTCCACAGCAGTGATTGCACAGCGAAATACTTGTACACAGTTAAGATATATGTAATTATACTACAGGACATGGGTAAAGAAGGAGAGATTAAAAGAAAGAACCCTTTAAAAACTTTGCAGTTTTGATTCATGCAGTAAAGGAAGGAGCCGTATATACGTATTATTAATTATCACCAATAATTGTTTTCACTTCGCGAAGGCGACTTTTACAACAAGTATTACTCCGCATGCTCACTCAATCTTACTACGAACCCGTTTTTAAGTTAAAATTACTTTTGCCTGCAATCTACTGTATTGAACAATGATAAAATCACACCAAACATTATTCAAAGTTGTTTTGTTTTTTCAAGTCTTGGCGCACAGCTACTTTTAAAAACATCCACTAAGTTAAGGACTAATTAGGATGTTATTTCTGAGGGGTGGCAACCTACCAATATCTTGAAAGCATATGTAACGTTTTAGTAACGTTTTAAATATCTAAACCGTGTACAGCCTAAACGGTTTCGACGGTAACAACCATCGGAGGAAATGCTATTGACCGCAATATATAATCACAAACGAAAAAGCAGTTGGTACCAGCTTGGTTTTTTTTTCTAAAATTACAAATATGTAGAACGTTTTAATTTTTGTATTGTCAATTGACTTTCTTCTAACGCTGTCGCCTGCTTCGAGTAGTTTTATAGTGTACTTTCCTTCGATATCTGCTCCGAAACATAAGAAGAGTTTAAACAGTTTGGATCCTGATGAGACGCCGAATTACTTGGAGTCTCATCTGGATTCAAATTGTTTGCAAAGGTAATCAGAGATTCGTCAACTGCGTCAATCCAAGTGGTCGCTTTCCATCTACCATGGCAGTGAAAGAGTTAAAGAGTTCGGGCAGAGCACACCGTCAGCGTAAAGTTCAAGTACATGCACTTGATATCGTGGTATCAGTGTACGAGTATACACGGAATTGCTTGTTTATAAATCTAGAACGGGAAATATTTGCAAACCCTGTTATTACGTGAAATTGAAACACCGTAATCACAGTCTAAAATATGTTTAAAATATATTCAAAAATCGTGATATCCGCGGAACTGCATACTTCAAATTCTTGCAGAGAATACATGATGGCTGCACCGTGAACAAGAAATATAATTATAGTTGAGATATGTTAGGACTGGATTGAAGAAACCATAATCGCAGGTACTAAACCTTCTTAATATAGAATAGCGTTGGTAAAACATTTTCTAATTAAATCTAATTTAAAGCTTTTATAAGCTACTGGTAAACAGAGGATAGTGTGCATATTGTTGACAATTTTACCAGTTGGTACTTGTTTATTGGGCTGCCGAAGGCAGCCCACACTTATACGGCTTGAAGAAAGTCGCATGATTTGCCGCGTTTCTGTGTTTTTATAAATGCGGACTGCTAGAATTTTTTTGTTAGCTTATAAATTTTTAAAATTCACGAAACTCATGATTTATTTTCAAAATTTATTATCGGTACGCATTTCTTACTGTTTAAATTCTGTGTGATGCTTTTTTTATTTTATGAAAGCGTTCTTGTTCCTGTTGATAAAATCGTTTTTCATAAATCGAGAGGAGATGACATAAACCAAATGCCATTAATGAAAAGGAATGCAAAATGTTTATATGAATTAAAAGCAAATACTTTACTGTATAAATGCAATTATTTGTCTTGAAATATTGTTTTTATTGCGTTTTTCTTGATTTCAGTACTAAGTATTTAAAAGTGTATTACAGATACGAAAATTTGCACCTTTTCAATAATTGGGGTCAGTGCAAGATGGTACCCAAGTCCATTTTTAGCAAGGGACAGATGCTGTCCCTTGATATTGTTAAGGCAACGTGGAAAATGTTATGCAATGAAGAGGAAAACCGATTAACATCGACGAAATAGATCGTCTGTGTTCGCACAGAATATGAACTCTACTGACCTTGTTTACAGTGGATGTTTCTTCGAAAGTATAGTGTGTGGCAGTATATGATTATTGTATGAAAAGTTTTTTCTGAGATTTGCAGGGAGAACAATTTTGCGGAAGAATCTGCTTTTTTGTTCACGGATTGAGCTAATGATCACTGCGTGGCATGAGCATGATAGTTCTGAAAGGCCTTCACTCTCAGTAGATTCATTCACAAAATTTGAGTCTAAAAATAGCCCATATGCTCTTTTCCTGGCGATTCGTGTTCCTTATAGTTTAAATTATATTATGTGTAAGACAGTTGTGCGGTCTAAGTCTTTTTAAGTTGTAGTAATATTTTAAAACATTTATTCATCTTGAAATAATAACATTTCAGAAATAAATCATCAAACGTGTTAATTTTACTTGCTTAATCGATCGATTCAGCTGCGACGATTTGGACCTAATTCCTTTTGGGTCCATGAGTTGTAATTAAAAGTGCAACACTGCCCACCGGTTTCAGCAGTATTCAATTTTCAAAACTAATAACATCAAAACTAATGATCCCGAAGGACCAGAAAATATAACAACTATATAGTCAGCTATAGTGTTCAGACGAAAGTATCTGAAAATGTTACAAGGAGATGATAGATGTTGCAACACTACAAAAAATAAAACATTATAGAGTAAATTGTATCCAAGAGTTTAAGCACACGACATATTGTGTGTAATGCAACATGGGTAATATTTAAATGTGTGTTATCTCGGTATTACGTGGTATTGCTTTGTTCTAAATTTAGACCTAGAAGTGAACATTAAATGGTTGATACGTTATCTTGAAAGATCTACTAAATAGTCGGAAAATTGTAAGAATGAATCGAATAAAATATAATTACAGGTGATAAGCAGGTTGTAATCCGATATCTGATTAAAGGGGAAGTCCCTAAATTTGACGCTTTTCAAAAACGCCCAAAACATACAAAATTCATTTGTTTATATGCTGAAAAGCAGTATATCTCAAGAAAACCCATCCAATTACCGTTCATAATGACAAAACATCCATGTGTTTGATATCGCGGATCCCGATTTTACACCCCGATGTTTCAGTTTTATTCGGATAGGGTTTTAGTTTCGTAAATGTTCGACCTGATCGCGTTTCTCCGACCACTTCCGAGAAAAGTTTTTACGTAAACATTTGAGAGAGCGGGTGATCATCGGCAAAACGCGGAAGATTTTAACGGAAAAGGCCGATAATATTGTGTTGTAGAACAAAAATTATAAGTATTGATGAAATCGGTTTATGTGTATCACAGGGGCATTTGGTGATTAGTTTAATTTTTCAGAAATCCATAAATGCAAGTATGTTCTATTCAAACGACAAAGAAGCTCCCAAATATGCTCAATGGGAATTTAGTCTTGGGAAACGGTAAGCCAAGGCAAGATGTAAACGTCATTTGCATTCAAATATTGCCGCGTAATGCGAGACGCATGCGGACGCGCATTGTCATGCATCGATGTGACAGGAGTATGCTAATGGATGAATAGAACCGCTACAGGTCTTAACACCAGATTTATGTCCCATGCAGCATTAAGATTTCCATTTCCATTCACAATAACAGGGTCGGTTTTCATATATCCATTTATCCCACCCCACATCATCATGCTACCCCGCCAAACCCTTCAACGAAACAGGCGTTAGCAAATCGCTCGTCCCTCCTAAACACCCACACTCTACTAACATGGTGATTATGGTTGAACCTCGATTCGTCAGAGAAAATAGTTTCATTCAACTGACGCTTTCTGCAACTAATATGTTCAACTTGTTGCCATGCCCATTTCAGACGAGCAACACGATGACGTCGCGTGAGTATGCTTCCAACTTAAGGCCGCCTCGGTCTTATAAGTCGAACATAGTTACGAAGACGCCTCAGAATGGTGTCGCTGCTAATACCGAACTATCTCGCTGTAGCGGTGGACGTTTGGAACCAGCGTCTGGTGTGCGTCAGTTCCAAGTGGCGTTCTAATATGGCATTAGCATCGTGAGGTCTGCCTCTTCGATGTCGATCTTAAACTGCACCTATTTGCAGGAACCTTCCACGCAGATTACTGATGATGTTTCTGTGGCAGATAAAGGCCTGCGGAACATTATCAATAGAGGCATCTCTATTGAGCAGCATCAACGCCTCAATTCGGGGACACGTTCAGACAATCTTGGCATAGCGAGATTTTTTGATTTTTTCCTGATTGCTGTGTGTTTTTAATCATAGGAATATGAGTTTATTTGACTGATTCACAATTGTCAAGCCTTTGCGTGGGCAAATCTTTCGAAACGCCTGGTTTGGTACGTTAAGTATAATCTAGCCCGATACTGACCGAATGTATCCATTGTTCGACAAAGTGACATGCGTGCTTCACATGGTACAAAAATTAATTGCCTATGACCTATATAACTATAGTTATCCTAATTTGGAACGTGCACAGTTTATTTTGTGTTTCAGTATGTATAGAATATGATAATTCATGTTGCTGAAAATTTTCGTAAATTATGTGATTGATTTAGTAATTATGTCTCCCCCCATATTAATATGGGGGAGACATATTGTTTTTGTGAGAGTTGTCTGTCCGTCCGTCTGTCCGTCACACTTTCTTGTCCTGACAATAACTCCTATATGTCTGAAGCCATTCGGTTGAAACTTCATATACGAAAAGAGCATAATGAGATGAAGTGTCACTCTCAATGTCTATAACTTTGGCTTCAGTAATACTGGGGTTCTTGCCCTTGTATTTGTTTCACATTTTCTTGACCGGACGATAAATCCTATACGGCTAATGCCATTTGATTGAAACTTCATACATGGAAAAAGCATTATTGCCCCATGTGCATGTTTTCACACTTTCTTCTCCGGACAATAACTCCTATATGTATGATGCCATTCGATTGAAACTTCATACAGAGAAAGAGTATGATAAGAAGACGTGTCATGCACAAGGTTCATAACTCTGGCTTTAATAATATTGGAATTATTGGCCCTTGTGCATTTTTCACATTTTCTTTTCCGGACGATAACTCTTATATGGCTCATGACATTAGATTGAAACTTCATGCATGGAAAGGGCATCAATCGATGAAGTTGCATGTACAAGGGCATTAACTCTAGCTTGAATATTTTTGGAGTTTTTGTCCTTTGTTATATTTTTGTCCGATCAATAACTCCTGTTCTACTGATGATATTACCGGCGGACCTGGTCGTGTGGCTAACGCGCTCGACTGCAATACCAGGGGACATGGGTTAGATCCCCCGCCGGACCAAGTCGTTCGGACGAGCCTATAAACCGATGTCCGATGTATCAGTGGTTTACACTGGGCATCTAAAAGAACCAGAGAAACTCAGTCGATAATAAGAGTAGGGCATCGCGCCCGGGTTTCTCTGTATCCTCTCGCCTCTCTCTGGGGCGTCCAATCAGCCCATAGTGAGCAGAAACGGACGTTAATCAACACAAACAACTGATGCTATTGAAATGACATTTCATTTATGGAAAGGACATGATGAGAGAAAGTGTCATGCACAATGACCATAACTCTGGTATCAATAATATTGAAAGTACAAAAATGAATCATGCAGGAAACACCACATACAGAACAATCAGTCGCCCGAACAGCAACACAAGGAAACAGCAAATGTACATAACTATAAAAACATCAAGAGACACACAAAGACAAAACAAACATACAACAGGGGGAAGATGGAAGTACCGCCTTGGAACGGTCAGTGACAAAAGTCACTGGGGGTTAAACCGGTTTATTGGCGCCCAACCTCACACTTATTCCATCCTCACCCTAAAAGACAAACATTGTAAATAAACGTAATCCCTCTCCGATTAATCTACAACAACCGCGACGGCAAATACAGTGGTAAAGTGCATGTATAACGAAAACATTTAAGTGAACAAACTGTATCCACCAATCGCTAGTGTACTCAATGATTGAGCTGCAAACAGAGTAACTTTAGAAAAGTAATAAAGGGTACGACAAAAACTAAATAGTACATATATTGAAGTTATTGCCCCCTGTACATTTGTTCACACTTTTTTGTCCCGACGATAACTCCGATATGGGTCATGCCATTTGACTGAAACTTCATACATGGAAAAAGTATATTGTGAAGAAGTGCCATGTACAAGGGACATTATTATGGCTTAATGTAATAATTATTTGAAGATTGTATTATGTTGATGTTTTAAAGAAGGAGTTCCAACACCTGAAAAATAGTCTCGGAACATGTAAAAATGTGCAATATTTTTAAGTCTGGTCCTAACATAAAACAACATAAACTTTCTACTTTGTACTGGATTCCGAAACTACATAAAACCCTTATAAGGCGCGTTTTATAGCCAACTCTAGCTGTTGTACCACTACTAAAATATCTAAACTTTTGACGTCCTGTCTTACTACGATCAAAGAACATGTAAAACGTTACTGTGATAAAATATATGAAACTTCTGGTATTAATGTTTTTTGGTCCATAAAAAATTCAAACGATGTTTTAACGAAACTTGAAAATGAACAGTATAACATTTCTTCACTGAGCTCTTATGATTTTTCTACTCTACCTCACAATCTTATAAAGGATAAACTGATTAAATTAATAGAAAAAACCTTTGCCAGAGAAAAAAAAATGTTCATTGCTTGTAATGTTCAACGTTCATTCTTTTCGAATTCAGAAGTTGAACATTACACAATGTGGACTTGCCTTGATATTTGTAGATCTCTAACCTTTCTTTTAGATAATATATTTGTGCGTTATGGGGGTACCATATATCGTCAAGTTGTTGGTATTACCCATGGGTACAAATTGTGCCCCTCTTATTGCAGATTTGTTTTTGTATTGCTATGAGAGGGATTTTATGCTGATACACAGGCCGATATTGTTAATGCGTTTAATAAAACTTCAAGGTATTTAGACGATATTTTGAATTTAGATACTCCTTATTTTGAAACTATGATTTCTTCAATTTACCAAAAAGTAACTGTCTTTAAACAAAGCGAATCAATCTGGCATTATAGCTTCATTTTTAGATTTGAATATTTCAATTACAAATGAAAAAGTTTCGTCCAAAATATACGATGGAAGAGAAGTTTTTAATTTTAAAAGTGTTAATTATCCTTTTCTAGATGGAGATGTGCCCCGTTCTACATGTTATGGGGTTTATATTTCTCAACTTATTCGGGTTGCCCGAGCCTGATCTTTCCTTGAAGATTTTAATAGTCGTAATTTAGTAATAATTTAGTTATAACTGATAAACTTCTTAAGCAAGGTTACAGATATCACAAACTTCGGAAAACGTTTTCTAAATTTTATTATCGAAATTTACCACTCATTAATAAATATAATTGCAATCTACGGACGTTACTGCAACAAGGCATTTCTCAACCAGACGTTTATGGGGATGTTATCTACAAACTTAGGAAAATTCGGGGTCATATCCATTTTCATGATTTGTTTATAAAACGCATTAAAACATTTAAGAAGAAAGGTTATGATCCCATTATATTGCAACGCACTGCATGTTTGGTTATCGACCCTTTTACAGTCGGTAGCTACGCTTCCCTCTTGCTTGCGCGATGACAGGCCGAGGGTAGTACTCTATAATGGTATACTCTTAAACTCGGATACGAGATGAGCTTACCAGAATCATGTATTACTTTTTCCCTGTCGTGCCCTTAACGGCTTACCTGCAGGTGCTCTGACTTCAGCAAAGTCGATGAGTACATATTTGACGGATTGTCACAGTTATTATGCTATGTTTTACATGTTGTCCTGTGTTCACCGTCGTGTATGTTGTGGGTAAGTCCGGCGGGGATACCTTTATTTACACTATTTGTAAAGCTAGGGAGACTTTGAGAGAAGTGTGAGGTTAGGACGTCCGTTAACCGGTTTAAACTCCCAGTGGTGTTTTTGCTACTGACCGTGCCAAGGCGGTATTCTCTTTGTCACCCTTTCTTTTGTTTGCCTTACGTCTTTGCGCTTGTGATTTTGTTCATGTGTGGAGTGTTTGTCTCTAGTTCTTGTGTGTCTGTTGTTGTTTTCTGTGTTTATCTCGTGCGTGAGTGTGCGTTTGGGTGTGTGGTTGTGTGTGTATGTGTGTGTCATGCTGTCTATCGATGTGTTGGTGGTGGTTGCGTCTTGTATGTGGCTTTGCATGCTTGACTTTACTACTTTTCCATTGAATACTTTTGGAGTTATAGCCCCTTGTTACATTGCTTATTTATTTGAATGACATTTTCATTTATGTATTTGTGGGTGCGAGGTGAGGTGGGTCTGTTTTGTGATAAAAAAAACTCTAGTTTTCATATTTGTTTTGTAATTTATGACAAATCAGATTTGTAACTTTCGATCCACTATATTGTATAAACGATATAAAGTATATGTTTTAATGTCCATTGTTGAAGGCGCACAGAAATAGAATTTGATTTTAACATGGGTACTTAAAAACAAATTTCGGTTTGAATCAAAAAGGTTGGATTGACTTAATATTCTAGGAACAAACTGCTCTCCCGTCCTAAGACAAGTTCTTTTCGGACGTCTCGAAATTCATGTCTATGACGCTGATCAATTTATTTCAATTTAAGTAAGATAACTATTTCCTTAAAAGTATGGACATTACTTTGTTTCCACAAACTGGAAGTAGGTAAATTGTATGAGTCTATATTACAGTTTTAATTCTGATTACATACTGCCCGCGTTGACGGTCAATGTTTCCAGGTATGACAACATGCTTAAATCCTCCAATATATATCCAATCTTTATGTCCCGTATGGTATGAGTAAATGTAAAACATTGTCAACAATATGCAGACCAATATTCTAGCTTCAAACTTCAACATCTCTATTGTAGGTCATACTTTAAGTAGTCCATTCCAAACCCCTTCCCTACAAATTTCTCAAAACGTTTTGGTGGTTTGCACTAAAAGTTTGTAACATAGATTGAGTACAACACAAACAGACTTAGCAGGAGTGTTTCACAATGTATAAACTTTCTCAGATAATTTATTATATGAGCAGAATTTATGCGATAGGATATTAAGATCCCCCTGCTGTATACTTATTCCGCTTGGTTATTTCTAGTTACCATTTTCTGATCTTTTTATTACGGACGCAGTATGGCTGACATGATTTCATCTTGCATGCAACTTTCTAGATATCTGTTATGTTTGCCAGAGACATGTTGTAAAATTTCAATAATAATTGACATTGTGAAATAAACATGTTCATGTTCTGTTCGGTAATGACCGAACAATGATCCAAATCAGATGTATATAATTATACTTATATAGGATTATATGAAAGATTCCCTTAAAGATCACGTTTTCGTAAATAAGGCAGAACACATTCATTTTGCATAGCCCCTAGCGTAACATGTTTTGATATTCGTTTGGTTTATCATCATACATTTTTTATCCTTAACTTATTATGCGGGAACCGTTGTAGGCTCAGATTAAAGGACTCATGGGGGCCTCTTTGAGCAGGTTCTGCACTCTTTATCACTCAATTTATTTTCGTCTGTGATAAATATTCGATAAATTCCAATCTCAACGTCTTTATTTTAAGTGATAGTTCAAGCACTCGATTATTTTTCAATATTCGTTTACTTTATCATCATATAATTTTTACCTAACCCTTATTATGCGGGATCCGATGGTGTAGAACCAGATCCAAGGACACTTTGGAGGACCTCTTTGAGCAGAGTCAGGGTCGTCACACTTTATCATACAAACCATTTTCGTCAGTCTTAATGACAAAGACACTGCTAATTAAGATCACTTTAGAATGCACTCTATCACTGTACTGTGAAATTGACGAATCTGTGTTCAGCATTCTCAGTGTTGTTATACCTTCTGATCCTTTGAGATCATGAATTTCAGTACTTCTTGTTCTGAAAAATGAATACCGCTTAAGCCGGTGCTAGGGGGCGTTGACCGTGTTGCACTTTCAATTACTGTTCATGAACAGACTCAATAAAACCGAGTCTGCAATTTTCTCTTTTCGTGTTGCAATTTTTGCTCTCAGAGGATCACCTCCCTTCAGAATTTGCAAACAGCTTGCAGTAATGTTGCGTCTCATCAGGTCCCAATTTGTTTAAAGGTATACTTATGTTTTGGAGTAATTATTGAAAATAAGTTTAGCCTTGAAATTAGACAGATTCTGCAGATGACAAGTGGATGCGATATAGTATCTAAGCGTGTGAGCTGGTGACTTTTGCTGCAAGAACAAGAATGAGAACGAGACTTGTTCTTCCAGTTTGTTTGTTAACAATTCAAGGTTCAAAGAGAAGCTCTTCCATTTTTCTAACAAATATAAAATATTAAATACAAGCAAGGTGTGGGAGAAGACCCGGACGCCTTACAGTGTATTGTTGAGACTTACGTTTGTTTTGGATCATGTCTTATTATTACCAGTAATGCGTGGGGAGAAAGAAATGTGTCGAATTCTATTATTAAATGAGCTGACAGTGTTCAGGTATCCTGTTGTAAAATATTGCTTGAAGTATACTTAACATTTATCATGTTGTAAATGCTGGGTTCAGCTTAACCACTTTCCTGTTGTATGTATTAAGGTATACTTAACCCTTCGCTTGCTATTCACGTCAATATACCTACCTGTAAATAGTGAAAACCCAGATGAGACAGCTCCTGCAGGAGCTGTCTCATCAGGGTTTGCACTATTTACAAGCTGAATGTTCAACCAGTGCACTCCATAGCAGTGATTGCACAGCGCAATACTTGTACACAGTGAAGATATGTGTAATTATACAACAGGTCATGGGTAAAGAAGGAGACATGTATTTTAAAATTCAGCAAGAGAAGGGTTAATTTATATCCAGCTGTAAATATTTAAATAAGCTCGACAGCTACCCTGATGTAAGCATTAAGGTACACTTAATACATATTTTCCTGTAAATATTATAGACTGCTGAACACTTATCCTGCTGGAAATACTGACGTACGCATAACGCTTATCCTGTTGTTAGTATTGAAGTACGCCTAACAATTATCCTCTTGTAAATATAAAAGTATATTTTGACAATTATCCTCTTGTAAAGATTAAGGTATACTTAACAATTATCCTCCTGTGAATATTGAAGTATGCTTAAAAGCTATCTTGCTGTAAAAATTGAGACATGTTTAACACTTACTCAGATATAAATACTAAGGTTTGCTTCACACTTATCTTGTTATAACTTTTAAAGTCTGCTTAACCCCTATCCTGCTGTAAATATTGGGATTTGCTGACCACTTACCCTGCTATAAATATTGAAGTATAGTGATCAGTTATCATGCTATAAATATTGAAGTTTAATGATCACTGATCCTGTTATAAATATTAAAATCTGCCTAATACTGATCCTGTTATAAATTTTGAAGTCCTAATAAACACTCATGCTGCTATAAATATTGAAGTGTAATGAACACCCATCTTGCTATGTAGACATATATTGGATCACTCATCCTGCTATAAATGTTGAAGTCTAATGGACGATGATCCTGCTATAGGTATTGAAGTATAATGCTAAAAATATTTAAGCCTGTTGAATACTGACCCTGCTATAAATATTGAAGTCTAATGATCACTCACCCTGATATAAATATTGAAGGCTAACGAATACATAACCTGCATTAACTATTAAAGTATGCTGACTACTGATCCTGCTATGAATATTAAAAACAAATGATCACTCATCCTGCTATAAATATTGAAGTCTAATGAGCCTTGTTCATGCTAATGGCGACTTGACTGGCATGCATCTCGCCAGAAACCAAATCCTTTGACACACTGGCAATAATTTCACAAAAGCCTAAAATATCAAAACTGTAATAAAACAGTTCGAGCAGGCATACTTTATCTATCAGCATGGCAAAGGCTATGTACAGCGTTATGGCAAAGGTTATAGCTACGTTACAAAAATTCGTTAAAAGCCTAGTGACTGAGTGATTATGCTTACATGTGGAGCTACTCTACAAACTAGAGGTTTTTGTCACAAAAACGAATGTCTCCCCTCTAATAAAAACAATATGTAAAGGGAAATCACTAAAAATGTTATGGTCTTGATGAATGATACTTCCCCTCATTATGCGCTTTCCACACCACATTTTTCAAGAAGAAAATGATAACAGCTAATAACTCCAAAAATACTGATACCAGATTTATGGCCCTTGTGCATGACACTTACTTTCATCATGCTCTTTCCAAAAATAAAATGTCATTCCAATAGCATTAGTCGAACAGGAGTTATTGATCGGCCAAAAAAATGTAACAAAGGGCAATAACTCCCAAAGTATTGAAACCAGAGTTATGGCCCTTGTTCATGACGCTTTCTCTCATCATGCTCTTTCCATGTATGAAGTTTCAATACGATGGCAAGAGCCATGTAGGTGTTATCGTTCGGACAAGAAAGCATGTACAAGGGGCAATAACTCTAAATTTATTGAAGCTCGAGTTAAGGATTTTATGCACGAAACTTTCTCTTATCATGATCTTTCCATGTATGAAGTTTCACTCCAATGGCATGTGTCACATAGGAGTTATCATCCGGACAAAAAATTGTGATTTTTTTTTTACAAAGGGCAATAACTCCAATATTAGTGAAGCCAGAGTTATGGACCTTGTGCGTGACACTTCCTCTCGTTATGATCTTTCCATATATGAAGTTTTAATCCAATGGCATGAGCCATATAGAAGTTATCTTCCGGACAAAAAAATGTGATTTTTTTTTACAAAGGGCAGTAACTCACATATTAGTGAAGCCAGAGTTATGTACCTTGTGCATGACACTTCCTCTCATTATGCTCTTTCTATATATGAAGTTTCAATCAACTGGCATCAGGCATATTGAAGTTATTGTCCGGACAAAAAATTATATTTTTTACAAAGGGCAATAACTCCAATATTAGTGAAGCCAGAGTTATGGACCTTGTGCATGACACTTCCTCTCATCATGATCTTTCCATATATGAAGTTTTAATCCAATGGCATGAGCCATCTAGGAGTTATCGTCCGGACAAAAAAGTATGATTTTTTTACAAGGGGCAATAACTCCTATGTTAGTGAAGCCAGAGTTATGGACCTTGTGCATAACACTTCCTCTCATTATGCTCTTTCCATATATGAAGTTTCAATCAACTGGCATCAGACATATTGAAGTTATCGTCCGGACAAAAAGTGTGACGGACATACAGACAGACAGACGGACAGACGGACAGACAGACAACTCTCACGAAAACAATATGTCTCCCCCATATAAATATGGGGGGAGACATAATAATCTGGATCGAAACTGTTTGCGAAATGAAATGGATCACGTTTGGTAGGTAACAGCCTATCAATGCAGTGCGAAATTACTGCAGAAAACTCTAAATGGATTACTTTGGTCCTGTGTGTGAGTATGTAAGGTGAATAGGTAAATAGAAGTATGGATCTATAGTGACGTATTTTGTACAAGTACACGAATGGAGTAGATACGGAACTGGCTTCAAGACGGACACGTCGAATAATAAATTCCCGTTATGAGTTAGGTTGCAGTTAGTGAGCACTCCTTTGTCGACCGGCTGCTGGTATAGTTCGTGGCATCAATGTTATGAATCGGGACTTGCAGTATCAGATAATACGTTGCACTGGTACTCCCAGTGCTAAAGGGGCCTTATAATAAACCACATTTTAACCCTTTCGCTGCCTATAACGACTATGAAATAACCTAGGCAAACAGTTTGGATACTGATAATACGATAAGTAACTAAGCGCCTCATCAGGATCCAAAATGTTTGATGATTTTATTATTCTTCTTGAGAGAAAAAGAGAAAATTGTAGTAAAAGATAAATTTAGCATACGACATAACATGACCGCAAAGGGACGCGAGCGTGTATTATAGTACACAAACTGAGCTCTTTCTGACATGGGAACGTATAAAGCATTTCTTTGGTATTTTACCCGTATCAGTGGTTCACGCGATCTGTAATTGTCAATCAAATGAAAGTAAATAATTCCTTCCTTTGCTGTAAATGTATTTTTATCACTGATTATAATGAACCAACCCCTAACAATTTGATTATAAACGTCGAACCCTTTCGCTGTCAATGCATCACGTATGGTTACCTCAAAGGCGTTCGGCTCATGAAATATGTCTAAAATAAGTTAAAATGTCCCTAAATTGACGTTTTGTAACATTTGGGGCCGAAAAATAAAGCTTGGGGCGTTTTAAGACAAAGCTGAAATTTCGCATATTCTATATAAGAGAAAGGCAAATAACTCTCGGTCCATCCGATCCACGGGTGCTCCGCTTCAACTGCAATTATTTTCGACCGGAGGGGAATTTTCCCACAAAACAAAGATTATATAGAAAGATTTTTTTATCTACACGCTGGTACCAAATATCCCATACCTTGTCTCCGTTTTAGCGAGCACGAGGGGCAAATACCTTCAGAAAACCGTGTTTTTTATTTACTCGGAAACGATATAGTTGGCGAACAAACGAATTTGAACAAACGATTTTTTTTGCATAGGATCAATTTTGCAGACGGCAATATGTGACGAGTTAATGTTTAGCATGCATAGTAAACTGTCGTCTGCTAGTAAGTGTGTCACGAGTAGTAAGTGTAAAGAGTATAGTCAAACAACTAGGTCTGACGTGTCAAAGGTCAGCCGAGTCTATTTTTTAGGGAGATCAGCATTCCGCATGTTCTCGGACCATTTTTTTTAAACAGGCGAGTTTAGTATATAAGATAAAATTGAATGCGGATTGTTGTCAGCAGTTTAGCGCAGTGGGTAAAGTCTAGGTACGCAGAAGACATTGCGAGAGTAGTTTTTTTATTGAGCGTGGGTTCGAATCCTGTGTCGACCTTAAACTTTTGTTTAATTTTTAATGAATAGTAGAGTATTATTTTATGTCATATTGTATAATTGTAATGGCCATTTATGCACATGGTCCTCTATGTTAGGGAAGGGTGCCTTTGTTTGAGTTCGGGTCCTATATTAGCCATATTTTCAATAATAAATCGATGCTAAAATATGAATATCAATATAAGTTTTAGCAAATGTCTTGTACAAGTGGCTTCTTAATGCACAACAAAACTAATGCTCTTAAGGGGACTTTCCTTAATACTTTTAGCCAAAAAATATTTTAGGTTGATGCGAGACTCGAACCTGCGCCTAATAAAATGTTCGTCGATCATATATTTCTTTATGGCCCTACGTCTTATGCACTACGCTATATTTCCGATAACTAATGCGCTTATTCTTTATACCTATAACTATACCTATACCTATATTTTCTTTTATAAATGGCACGTGGATATCCGAAATGCTGATCTCCCTTAAAAATGGACTCGGCGAACCCGTGACCCGTCAGACCTAGTTGTTTGACTATAGTAAGTGTGTCCAAACACCTTCAATCCCAAACCAAGTACAGTAAAAACCCTCTAATGCGACCACCAAAAAGGAGCTTAATTCACAGTGGCAAAGGCAGGTGGTAGCTCAATGCAGGACGAAAGTTATGCAGAAAGCTCCTATAGGAGCTTTCTGCATAACGTTCGTCCTGCATTAAGCAACCATATGCTTATGAAGACAGCCATGTTTGTTCATTAAGTGGTCGCATAAGAGGGGTTTTACTGTATTTCAATTTCTTATCCTGATAACTATATTTGTTCGATGTGTTTTGTGAATCCAATCTCTGTGCAAAATAATTCTCCATAATTTGCTCACAACTAATTCCTTAATCTGCTGAATAATTACAACTGACTTCTGTTTTCTGAATATTGATTGAACAAAACGCTATATCAAAATTTATCACTGAAGAAAATGATTTTTATGACAAACAGTGCTCGCACTGAAAAGAGGACTCACCCATGAACCCTTTGATCTGGATCTGCACTGTCTGCAAATGTCTTATATACTCGGATCATGCACATTAAGAGTTATTTTGTATATTTTAGACGCATGATACAGGAGTATGGATGAACAACCATTGCCTCGGACAGCTTTGTCGCAGTGCCTGGCCCGTTCGTTGGATGAGATAGGCCTAAACGAGAGAACTGTACAGAGACGACGAAACCTAATGCTAAAAGAAGAGAAACTATATTCTGTTATGTTAAAGTGCGTTTTAAATAGTAAAAGAACAGTGTATTTGTTTCGCAGTCTATCCGAGGTTACAACGACGCTCGGTTTGCACGCTGACGCAGACGTGTTGGTTTGTTTAGAGGAGGTTAACATCATACAGGACTGGGCGGATTGGAAGCAAGGTAAGGATAACCTGCTGATGCTGCACGAGGATACAGCGCCCGGCTACTGTCGCCTGCAGATACTCAGGTCTGATGAGCCACTACCGAGAGAAGATCTGCCAAATGAATATTGTACATATGACTGTCGTAACAGGACGATACTGAAAAACATATTCATGTGTAGAGCAGAACATGGAGAAATAAGAAACGGACCAGCTTCTACAAGGATTGGAGGCAGACAAACCCGTGACACAGACAAGGTTAAGGCATTCAGATGCCGCACCTGTCATCCGTATGTTGACAAATGGGTATGTCGACTTAGACGTGGAGACTGGCCGACTCAACTATTAATGGAGAAAGCTGTAAAAGACGGCGTCTTCCTTGTTGCAGTTGGCTACAAACTTAGTCAAACTCTGGATCTGGAATGGAGAATTTCTTTTTCATCTACAGAAAGACGTTTGATGTTTAGTATGAATATCATACAGCTGAAATGTTACGTTGTTCTTAAAATGCTGATTAAATCTTTCGTCAGTCCACATGCTGCTGACAGTATTTCCAGTTATCATTGTAAAACAGCAATGTTTTATTGTATGGAAGAAACCGACTCAGAATACTGGCGAGAGGACAACCTGGTAGAATGCATTGTGAAGTGTCTGAGACTATTGCTTACCTGGGTTAACAATGAGGTTTGTCCTCATTTTATACTATATGAGGCAAATTTATTTGCCGGAAAGATAACACCTCAAAATAAACACATTGTGCAATGTATTCTTACAGACTTAATTAAAAGTAATGGACGATTTTGTCTTTACATTCGAACCGATAACTCGGACACAAGATTCATACAAAGCTCAGCTCACGGCGAGGTCATATGCATATTCAAGACCCCTTACTAACTGTGGATGTGATACTTAACAGTGAGTTTAACTCGATCCAATGTCTCGGAGAACTAAAACAGTACTACATAGTTGAATATGCTAACATTGAAGCCAAAACTGTTATACTGTTTACAAGCACATCCGTGGATTGACTGCTGATAGCGCACAATCTGACAAATATGAAAAACAAGCGAAACAATTTCTCGTCACGTTTGCGTTACGTTGGCTTGGCTCACTGCTAGCTTCAGTATCACTCTCGTGCAAACGGGAAATCCCGCAAGAAGCGATACAATGGCTCAGTCTCGGTGCGAAATCGGATACGTCATCATTGCTGAAACTTGCTTCCATATTCTACTGCAGTGGAAAACTACATAAAACTGAATCAATTCTGATAGATGTTGCAGATCGACATCTTCAAATTAATATCATGAATGTATGCGATTGCAAGTATGGAATTGGACATGTAATTACAAAGGATTTTGCTCATCAGTTCTGTATAACTGAAGATGAAGATGCGCGAGCCGCAATGTTTTTTCTTTGTGTAAAATTTTCTCCACAAGAGCGGTACTGTACACCGCCTGCACTGAGGCATGAGTTCTGCAGATTTGTTGGTGATGATATGTTAAAGAGGGATCCTAAGAAAGACAAGTGGATGGTCCTTGCTGTTGTGGATAGTCTCCCTTTCCTGTACTATCTTCAGTACATAACCTACGGCGAACTAGGGAAACATGCATTGCAGAAGGAAGCGTCACACAACCTTGAAAAATGTCTTACTGAAGAAAACAATTTCGGTCATCTTGAGACAGGGTGGAACCTTCTAGGGCAGTGCATGGAACAGGATGAGAAACTGGAAGATGCCATGCGCTGTTACAGAACTTCGCTGGAAATCAGACCGCGGAACAACGCCGCCAACTGGCACGTGCAGCATTTACGTTATCAGTCGACCAGAAAGGGTGGATCAATTACAGACCTGACAAGAGCTGAGACACTGGATTAATGTTTGGTGGTTTCCATAAACAGAATAGTACATGACCCTTAGTGTGAGATATCAGACCAACTAACTGAGAGTGATTGTTTTCGAATGATTGAAATTAACATTTTCCAGAGGCAAAGATAAGATGCGTTAATTAACCATATTCACGAATAAAATCTTTAATTTTCCACCAAACCCTATGTTGTGAGTGTTCTTTAGAATCGTCCCTTCGGGACAATTGTAAAGAGTGATCAGAACAGAGGGTTTGGTGGAGAAATGATAATACAAGTATTTGAATACGCATCTTTATAGTATATTCTTTGATATACTACATACACGGCTGTAAGTATTTACACTTTCAAATATAGAACCACCTGTAAGATCTTTACTTACATCCGTTGCATGATATGAACAAACACAATTAACATTTTACATCATAAATATTCATGTAAGAGATTGTGGCGTCTTCCGGTTACTATCATGTTCCATGTACTATCCAATGACAGCATATGGATACAATTTCTGGCCACGATAGAAGCTCTAGAATCTATTATTTAAAATTCTTTAAGCAGCCATACTATACGTCGATCCTATGGGATCCGTGCGATCTTATGAATATCTATGAGAGGTGTATAGTAAATCAGAGGTCCAGATAAGATGTGTAAATTTATTATTTTCGAGAATAACTCCTTCATTTCTCCATCAAACATTATATAAAGAGTTGTCACAGTATAGGGCTTGGTCGAGAAAAGATGGTTTTAGTTTATCTGTAGCTCTGGTAAATTCTTAAAACGTCAAACGCCATTTATAGTTGTTGTTCAGCAAATTTACTTCTCTCTAAATACCGGAAGCGAGTACATTGCCATTTGCAAACAATGTAGACCCAACTTAGAGGATTCATAGAGCAGCCATGTGATTAGGGTCTGCACTGTTTGTCATTCCAAATCCTCTAGCCATATTTACCCTATCATATTGTATGGAGTCTACGAGCAACTATGACCGATTTTATATAATGGCGCATGAAACAAGAAAATGTTACTTAGCATATCCTAATAAGACAACTCCTACTCCTGGTTCCATGCTTATAAAACTGTTTAGTTGAGTCTGAGTTCGTTCTCAAGTTTTTGATTGGTCAGATTTTCAGAAGCTTGAGAACAAACTCAGACTCAACTAAAAGGCTTTATAAGCATGGACCCTGAATTGCCACTGTTTGCAGAATCATGCATTAATTGTATATGAAATAAAGAGTTACTAAGTTGTTGATTAGACTTTGGTTACCACTGCTCACATCATGAATGGTATAACATCACTCCTATTAGTGTACTCAACCCTTTAGTTCAAGAATTTCAACCATTCGCTTGTTATTCGCGTCAATATACCTACCTGTAAATAGCGAAGACCCAGATGAGACAGCTCCTGCAGGAGCTGTCTCATCAGGGTCTGCACTATTTACAAGTTGATTATGCAACCAGTGCACTCCACAGCAGTGATTGCACAGCGAAATACCTGTACACAGTGAAGATATATGTAATTATACAACATGGCATGGGTAAAGAAGGAGAAATGTATTTTAAAATTCAGCAAGCGAATGTAAGAAAATAATGACTTCATGAACATTAACTAGCTGATTTTGTATAATGGTCAATGAACAATGGAAATGTTGGTCATTACAGAAACTGTAGAATCAGATCTATATTATTTAAAAGCAAACAGAGTGGGTCCTCATCAGGTGGGTCTAATCCGTGTCCACTCTAGTTGTACAGGCTTTACAAGGCTCAATCTGTCTTTAAGAATCCATATCAAGTGCAAATAATAAATTGAATTGGCTATATTTCAACCAACTTTGATTACCTATCATGCCGAGTTACTTGTCGTCCCATCTGGACCCAAGCTATTTGCAAATACGAGTCAGGCCGCGAATAATAAGTTACGTGTTTGAGAAATAATTCAAAATGTACTAGTGTTGACTGCAAAATGTAATAGACCGTTTAAAATGTTATAGTAAACCGAACCAGTGTGTAAAGGGAAGCAACTATTACATTAGCATATACTGACTTATAAAGTTACTTCCCCTATTTCTGACTTTGATTAACCCTTTCACCGCAAATGTCACAAGGACACCACGGCAAATAGTGCAGTCCCAGATCAGACGCAGCCTTTTTAAGGCGGTATCTGATCAGGGATTTCACTTTTTGTCTCAAACTCTATTTCTATATATGTGCTTTATTCCAATTAAATTTGCATTTCCTTATTTTACCGAATGATTTAACAAACTTGGTTTGCAGACGACAATTAGAAATTTGGCGCCGAAAGGGTTAACCCTTCGTCTGCTAAGCGCTACTTGACCTGCATTACAGCTTGGAACCAGACAAAAAGCCGACTTGCCACGATCACTTGATTGACACTTGATCAAAGTTTCTCAAAAGTTTTAAATACGTGAAAATTGTAACAGCGCACTGTTTAAACATACATCATTATTACAGCGGATTAATGATTTATATTTTTCTGAAGTTTGATTTGATGATATATGGCTTCCTGACCTGATTATATACATAGATCGCCTGCGATTTACCTTAGTTACATGTATTCATTGTATGTAAATAGTATAAAATATACACACAACTCACAGCGTATTCGGACAGACAAACTTTTAATAGTGTAGACCCAGATCAAACGATGGTTTATGAAGGAGTCGTTTCATCAGTGTCTACGCTATTTGCTACGAAGTCAGTCTAATTTAAAGTCATCAAAATAGTTATTCAGCTTTACAAACTGGTGCAGAGGGGAGATTGGGTGTCCGAATTCTTAGAGGGTATATCTACATCGTTCCCTAGTCAAGTACACCTTTGTCATGTACAGAAGACTGACTGATCAGGGCATTCGCTGTTATACCCTTAGACTGCTGCAAAACACGATGTCTCAGTCTCATTAAACTCTGATCTTCACAAATCGTATTCACATTTTAGAAACTATTGTCCTGAGTGTTGGACATCTTGGATCCGGATGAGTCGCTGAGTCACTCGGTATGTCAGATTGATCCAAGCTGTTTGCAAATGCCTTTCAGGTAAAGGGTAAATCACGCATGAATGTAAGGGGATGTCATCTAACATGACAAGTAGTTTAGATACAAACTCGTACAGAGTCTGCCAAGAGTCTCTTCAGTTAGCATGTCATAATGCTTCTATCATGTTCAACTAATTTATATACAGTACCCCACCCCTTGAATTAGTCACATTGCGATTAATACGAATGGTTACTTAATGCAATAAGTTTCTACCTGCATTAAGCTACAACCTTCTTTAATCCCAAGAATTAGACCTGTGTTTAGGGGTCGCTTTAGATGGGTTTACGGTGTGTTCAAAGATAAACATATACAACCTGGACTCGCACCAAACTAAAGGAACATCAAGTTTGGTCCCATCAATGCCTATAAAAAATTCAAATCCGTCTGTCCGGGCATTTCTTTTTGTGGTCAGTAAAATCTTTCTAATACGGACTCTCAAAAGAAGTCTACTTCTGGAGTTTTTAACCAAGAGGGAGCTGAATGCAGGACAAACGTTATGCACAATACTCCTATAGCAACTGTCTGTATTACGTGTGTCCTACATTTATTAAACACTCACTTTTAAAGATTCGTTTGCTAATAATTGATGTGGTCGCTTTAGCGAGTCTCTACTGTATTATGTTTGTTTTAGAAATTTCATTCTGTGTATCATCAGGATTGTGATTAACAATGTTTATTCTTTGTATATATAGTACCATGTTTGTGATTAGGACTGTGTATTCCTTGTAGTAGCATGTTTATTATTAGAAATGTTTGTTCATTGTAGTAGTGTGCTTATGATTAGGAATGATTATTCATTGTAGCATTATGTTCATGATTAGGAATGTTTATACCTACTTAATCATACCAATGACATTGTTTTTGGCTAACGAATCATACCGGTAACATTGAAATCAAAGTACTATGAGTGTATTGTATATACTAGAGGTACAGTAAAAACAACTCTCTACAGCGACTGTTCAAATGTCATTAAGTTGGTAAAGGGTTATTAACACTTTAATATTTTACTGCCTTTGCAAACAGAGTAGACTCAGATCAGACGGCCCCTGAAGGGTCTACTCTGTTTGAATATGGGATAATATAGATCTCATTCCAGAGTTTTCGTCAATGGTCAAAAAGTACTCGTTGATAAGTAGTTATACGTAAATAGCCATCTAATTCATATTCATAATGGCATTAATATATTATTTGTCATTTGTCGTAACAGTCAAAGTAGATGAAGTAATATAAAGAGAATGTGTTGTTAAGTAAAATAAATAGTACAACTTGCTATTCATGTTAGGCCATGTTATCATGTAAACTGTACAATTTTACCGATAACTTAGTTTAAATCTATAATGTGATAAGCTATATATATATATATAATTAGCTTCTGTGGGTCGATATGTCAAATATGTCTGGAGAATGGATTGTTATCCGGTACGAAGAACGAGTGGTGTTTTTACCGGATATCAACCCATCCGAGTGACATATGTTCATCATCAACTAATTTGATTATTCTGTTTATTGTATACGTACTGATGCATTTTAAGTGAAATAGACAATGTCTAAGGCAAAACATGATATTGTCAGTGTTAGTGATATCATCACTACTGATGGTGTCAAATGTGAAACTATCTGAGAATTCTCTGTAAAATATTGTTATTGTAAAATCTCTGTTTTGTTATATATTGTATATAATAAATATAGAAACGATGTAGTTGTCTATATATATATATATATATATATATATATATATATATATATATATAAATAGACACTGGCCCGGTTGTGAGAATATTCTCGATATAAAACCTTTTCTGTGGGGCATACATAGGAGACGGGGCCTATACAGAACCCCGCCAGAATTGAACGTGTTTACATGTAGAAAATGGTGTTTTAAAGCTTATAAACTTGATATCCACAACACGGTTTTATACAGAAAATTTGTTTGAGTTGTCTCCCTTTGCTCTTGGCTCATTTCCGTATATATCCGCCATTTTCCGGGTTCTTCCGGTAGACTGGTTCATATCTTAGTGCCTATATATACCCCGTAATGCCTATATATACCCCGCACCTGATGTCATCGGACTGGTTCAATTTTTTTGAACATATATGCCCCGTATCTTTGCGCTACATTATAGTTTGGTGCGACGAAAACTCCGTTTTCAGACTGTTTTTTATAAAAAGAATACTATATGTGACTGTGCATGTGACAATTATTTAACTGAACAGCATCCCCTCTCAAGTATCTTCATATCTTTACATAAAAGGTTACGTAAATGCTTCATCTGTGTAAAGGTGTTATGCAGTGTATATTAATGAAATAGTTGGAGAATCTTGTAACATAATGTTGTCTTCTTTGAACATGTATCAATATGTGAAATATTGAGATGACATACTCCCACCAACCCTTATGATTGGATTCATATTTATCTCATTTCGTCGGATACAGAAATGGGACCAGACAGTCTGCTCAAACAATGTTTCCCTTGTTCAAACGATCTTAAAAGTCTCACATCTCAGAGACATGCCACTTCAACGAAGCAGCACTTTTACTTTTCTCAAGCAGGCACTATCAAGCTATGACTGATATACTATTAAAACGACATCAAGTTATTAACCACTGCGACAAGAAAGTTTTAAACTCTACATATGATTAATTAATAAATCAATGGTTGAAGGAAAACTCGACGGCCGATCAACACGGTTACCTAAGTATTGTATCTCAAACAATTTGTGTAACGGCACACGAAACAATTATTATGAAACCTGCGCCCTTAACATCATAGTCTGTAAATAATTAACATGGTAATACTGATCTAAAGCTAATACGCGTATCGTATTTTACACCGTAGCCTGTCTATAGATAAATGTAAAATATGATATTTAGTAATCTTGATCTTGATTTTGGTACGCTGGACTTCAAAACTTTTCCAGAGTTACATGCAATATGGCAATCAACTCTTTCATTTTGTTCCTAACAAAAATCACAAAGACATGGTAGCACGAAGGTGAAAAAAGAATGAGTTCAATTTTGGGGTCCGTTCAACATTTCTTTGAATCAACTTAAAAATGCATATTCGCAACTAAAAATTTGCGCTACTAGACCGTGGTTCCATGCCATTTATCTAACATTGAAACAGATTTAGAATAGGATCGTCACACACAACTATGATTCGTTAAAAGCTTCGGTCACAACCGGTCAGACGACTACTCTACGGGAAATCTACGACAAAACTTCTAAACAACTCACGGGCATTGCATGCCATTTTATCGAAATTTCTAGAGCGCAAACAACCCGTAAGCATGCACGACGACCAAATTCATGCACAACAACTTCATGATTACAATTTTTACATAATGAACGTCAATGACGAATGTTTGAATTGCGCGATGCAAACATTAGGTCAGGTATGCGTGGCTTAAACATCTTCTTCTCTGAAATCGTGAGACCATGGCTTAATAGCTCAATTGGTAAGATAAAGGCCCTGGGTTCGAGTCCCGTTTTCACCACTTTATAATTGGTGACTAACCTAAATAATCCGCAGTGTGATTTAAATGAAAAAACAAATGTTATATTGAAAAACCCGTGGCTTATTCGTTGAGTAAGAATTATTGTATAGATGGGATGAGTGTAGCCACGTAGAGAGTGTTATGAAATTGTTGATAGGCTTTGACTGCGCAGCTTGATAGCTAAGTCGGTAGAGCATTGGTATGTTAAGCCAAAGGCCCTGGGTTCGAGTTTCCCATGTTACAGAAAGGTTACCTCATTTCTGGGTCTACATAGTAAGCATATCCAGTCTTATGATATGGGCCTACATTATTAGCACATCCAAACGTATGATATTGGTCTACATTATTAGTACATCCAGTTTTATGATCAGGGTCTACATTATTAGCACATCCAGTTTGACGATCTGGGTCTATGTTATTGGCACATCAAGTATTATGATCTGGGTCTACATGAATGAAAGGATAAGTGGTTATTTATTTCATTTAAAGCGCTACTAACTCCGATCAAAGTTGTCTGTTTAAAGTTACTTGAATGACTATAATTAAGTTTTAGCAAAATACATGAAAACATTAATCGACAATTAAATCAATTATAATGTGGTACATGTATGTTGCTGAAAGATTTGCAGAGTTTGATAATACATAAGCTGTTTGCAAGGATAGTTTAGGGTTATTACAGTCTGCTTTAATACCTGTATTAACAATTAAATAGGTGAAAAGTCTAACAATATCCTGAGACTCAGTGGAAAATCAGTAACCGGGTCTGAGCTGGTATGTTTTATTTTGAATTGAATTGGACGTCATACACATATTCTTTGCATGGTATACTCCGGAACCATACGGACACAAATGTCTGCTTTATCGTATAAATTAGCTGCCCAAGAGTACAACACTCATTTTCATCATTTAGATTTGATGCTTAACTACAATTCTAAACCAGTTTGGCAAGTCCTGTGCACTCGTGAATAAACGTCCAAATTATGTCAGTTATGGAGGTTCGAACACTGTCAGACTGTTAACGCATCAAGGAACTCGGTTCTGAAGTTTCTTCTTTTACAGTTCTATTTATCGCGTAAAAGAAATCAATTCTAACTCATCGAGTTCTTTTTTCCGATTTTCAAAACTCTTTATTTGCGGGGTATATATAAGTTTATCTCATATAATTCTTAATATCGTAAAATTAGCTGCTCAAGAGTACGAAACTTATTTTCATCGTATAGATATTATGCTTGAGTACAGGTTCAGTGCAATTTGGCAAGTACTGTTCATTCATGCATAAAATGTACAACGTCCAAAATAGGTCAGTTTTGGAGGTTCGAACCCTGCCAGACTGTTAACAGATCAAGGAACTCGGCTCGAACTTGCTCTGAAGTTTCTCAATTTTAACTCATCAAATTCTTTTTTCGATTTTGAAAAAAATCTTTATTTGAGGGGTATATATACATTTATCTCAGATAATTCTTAATATAATCAAACTGAATGCCCAAGAGTACGAAACTCATTTTCAACGTATAGATCTGATGCTTGACTATAGTTTTAACGCAATTTGGCAAGTCCTGTTCATTCATGCATAAAATGTACAACGTCCAAAATAGGTCGGTTTTGGAGGTTCGAACACTGCCCGAAGGCTAACGGATCATGGAACTCGGCTTGAACTTGCTCTGAAGTTTCTTTTTTTAAAGTTCTATCTATCGCATACAAGAAATCAATTCTAATTCATCAAGTTCTTTTCTCGATTTTTAACACTCTTTATTTGCGGGGTATATATAAATTTCTCTCAAATAATTCTTAATATCGTTAAATTATCTACCCAAGAGTACGAAACTCATTTTTCATCGTATAGATTTGATGCTTGACTACAATTCTAAAGCAATTTGGCAAGTCTTTTGCACTCGTGAATAAAAATTACAGATCAAGGAACTCGGTTCGACCTTGCTCTGAAGTTTCTTCTTTTAACGTTATATATATCGCATACAAGAAATCAATTCTAACTCATTCAGTTCTTTTTTGCGATTATCAAAACTCTTTATTTGCGGGGTATATATAAATTTATCTCAGATAATTCTTAATATCGTCAAACTGAATGCCCAAAGAGTACAAAGCTCATTTTCAACATATATATTTGATGTTTGTCTACAGTTTCAATGCAATTTGGCAAGTCCTGTTCATTCATGCCTAAAATGTACAACGTCCAAAATAGGTCGGTTTTGGAGGTTCGAACATTGCCCGACTGCTAACGGATCATGGAACTCGGTTTGAACTTGCTCTGAAGTTTCTTTTTGTAAAGTTCTATCTATCGCATACAAGAAATCAATTCTAATTCATCAAGTTCTTTTCTCGATTTTTAACACTCTTTATTTGCGGGGTATATATAAATTTCTCTCAACTAATTCTTAATATCGTTAAATTATCTACCCAAGAGTACGAAACTCATTTTTCATCGTATAGATTTGATGCTTGACTACAATTGTAAAGCAATTTGGCAAGTCCTGTGCACTCGTGAATAAAATTTACAGATCAAGGAACTCGGTTCGACCTTGTTCTGAAGTTTCTTCTTTTAACGTTATATCTATCGCATACAAGAAATCAATTCTAACTCATCCAGTTCTTTTTTGCGATTATCAAAACTCTTTATTTGCGGGGTATATATAAATTTATCTCAGATAATTCTTAATATCGTCAAACTGAATGCCCAAAGAGTACAAAGCTCATTTTCAACATATATATTTGATGCTTGTCTACAGTTTCAATGCAATTTGGCAAGTCCTGTTCATTCATGCCTAAAATGTACAACGTCCAAAATAGGTCGGTTTTGGAGGTTCGAACATTGCTCGACTGCTAACGGATCATGGAACTCGGTTTGAACTTGCTCTGAAGTTTCTTTTTTTAAAGTTCTATCTATCGCATACAAGAAATCAATTCTAATTCATCAAGTTCTTTTCTCGATTTTTAACACTCTTTATTTGCGGGGTATATATAAATTTCTCTCAACTAATTCTTAATATCGTTAAATTATCTACCCAAGAGTACGAAACTCATTTTTCATCGTATAGATTTGATGCTTGACTACAATTGTAAAGCAATTTGGCAAGTCCTGTGCACTCGTGAATAAAATTTACAGATCAAGGAACTCGGTTCGACCTTGTTCTGAAGTTTCTTCTTTTAACGTTATATCTATCGCATACAAAAAATCAATTCTAACTCATCCAGTTCTTTTTTGCGATTATCAAAACTCTTTATTTGCGGGGTATATATAAATTTATCTCAGATAATTCTTAATATCGTCAAACTGAATGCCCAAAGAGTACAAAGCTCATTTTCAACTTATATATCTGATGTTTGTCTACAGTTTCAATGCAATTTGGCAAGTCCTATTCATTCATGCCTAAAATGTACAATGTCCAAAATAGGTCGGTTTTGGAGGTTCGAACACTGCCCGAAGGCTAACGGATCATGGAACTCGGCTTGAACTTGCTCTGAAGTTTCTTTTTTTAAAGTTCTATCTATCGCATACAAGAAATCAATTCTAATTCATCAAGTTCTTTTCTCGATTTTTAACACTCTTTATTTGCGGGGTATATATAAATTTCTCTCAACTAATTCTTAATATCGTTAAATTATCTACCCAAGAGTACGAAACTCATTTTTCATCGTATAGATTTGATGCTTGACTACAATTGTAAAGCAATTTGGCAAGTCCTGTTCACTCGTGAATAAAATTTACAGATCAAGGAACTCGGTTCGACCTTGTTCTGAAGTTTCTTCTTTTAACGTTATATCTATCGCATACAAGAAATCAATTCTAACTCATCCAGTTCTTTTTTGCGATTATCAAAACTCTTTATTTGCGGGGTATATATAAATTTATCTCAGATAATTCTTAATATCGTCAAACTGAATGCCCAAAGAGTACAAAGCTCATTTTCAACATATATATCTGATGTTTGTCTACAGTTTCAATGCAATTTGGCAAGTCCTGTTCATTCATGCCTAAAATGTACAACGTCCAAAATAGGTCGGTTTTGGAGGTTCGAACACTGCCCGAAGGCTAACGGATCATGGAACTCGGCTTGAACTTGCTCTGAAGTTTCTTTTTTTAAAGTTCTATCTATCGCATACAAGAAATCAATTCTAATTCATCAAGTTCTTTTCTCGATTTTTAACACTCTTTATTTGCGGGGTACATATAAATTTCTCTCAAATAATTCTTAATATCGTTAAATTATCTACCCAAGAGTACGAAACTCATTTTTCATCGTATAGATTTGATGCTTGACTACAATTCTAAAGCAATTTGGCAAGTCCTGTGCACTCGTGAATAAAATTTAGAGATCAAGGAACTCGGTTCGACCTTGCTCTGAAGTTTCTTCTTTTAACGTTATATCTATCGCATACAAGAAATCAATTCTAACTCATCCAGTTCTTTTTTTCGATTATCAAAACTCTTTATTTGCGGGGTATATATAAATTTATCTCAGATAATTCTTAATGTTGTCAAACTGAATGTGCAAAGAGTACAAAGCTCATTTTCAACATATATATCTGATGCTTGTCTACAGTTTTAATGCAATTTGGCAAGTCCTGTTCATTCATGCCTAAAATGTACAACGTCCAAAATAGGTCGCTTTTGGTTGGTTCTACCTCTGTCAGACTGTTAACGGATCAAGGAACTCGGCTTGAACTTGCTCTGAATTTTCTTGTTTAAAATTCTTTGCCGGGTATATATAAATTTATCTCAGATAATTCTTAATATCGTCAAACAGAATGTCCAAAGAGTACAAAGCTCATTTTCAACATATATATCTGATGCTTGTCTACAGTTTTCATGCAATTTGGCAAGTCCTGTTCATTCATGCCTAAAATGTACAACGTCCAAAATAGTTCGCTTTTGGTTGGTTCTACCCCTGTCAGACTGTTAACGGATCAAGGAACTCGGCTTGAACTTGCTCTGAATTTTCTTGTTTAAAATTCTATCTATCGCGTAAAAGAAATCAATTCTAACTCATCCAGTTCTGTTTCCTTTTTTAACACTCTTAATTTGCAGGGTATATATAAAGTTAACTCATATAATTGTTAATATCTCAAACTGAATTACCAATAGTACAAAGCTCCTTTTCAACGTATAAATATGATGCTTGACTACAGTTATAATTCAATGTGGCAATTCCTATTCATTCATGCATAAAATGTACAACATCCGAATTATGTAAGTTTTAGGGGTTCGAACACTGCCAGACTGCTAACGGATCAAATAACTCGGTTCGAACCTGCTATGAAGTTTCTTCTTTTAAAGTTCTATCTATCGCGTACAAGAAATCAATTCTAATTCATCCAGTTCTCTTTACGTATCAGATCTATACGTTGAAAATGAGTTTCGTACTCTTGGGCATTCAGTTTGATTATATTAAGAATTATCTGAGATAAATGTATATATACCCCTCAAATAAAGACTTTTTTCAAAATCGAAAAAAGAATTTGATGAGTTAAAATTGAGAAACTTCAGAGCAAGTTCGAGCCGAGTTCCTTGATCTGTTAACAGTCTGGCAGGGTTCGAACCTCCAAAACTGACCTATTTTGGACGTTGTACATTTTATGCATGAATGAACAGTACTTGCCAAATTGCACTGAACCTGTACTCAAACATAAGATCTATACGATGAAAATAAGTTTCGTACTCTTGGGCAGCTAATTTTACGATATTAAGAATTATATGAGATAAATTTATATATACCCCGCAAATAAAGAGTTTTGAAAATCGGAAAAAAGAACTCGATGAGTTAGAATTGATTTCTTTTACGCGATAAATAGAACTGTAAAAGAATAAACTACAGAACCGAGTTCCTTGATGCGTTAACAGTCTGACAGTGTTCGAACCTCCATAACTGACATAATTTGGACGTTTATTCACGAGTGCACAGGACTTGCCAAACTGGTTTAGAATTTAGTTAAGCATCAAATCTATATGATGAAAATGAGTTTTGTACTCTTGGGCAGCTAATTTATACGATAAAGTAGACATTTGTGTCCGTACGGTTCCGGGGTATACCATGCAAAGAATATGCGTATGACGTCCAATTCAATTCAATATAAAACATACCAGCTCAGACCCGGTTACTGATTTTCCACTGAGTCTCAGGATATTGTTAGACTTTTCACCTATTTAATTGTTAATACAGGTATTAAAGCAGACTGTGATAACCCTAAACTATCCTCAAACAGCTTATGTATTATCAAACTCTGCAAATCTTTCAGCAACATACATGTACCACATTATAATTGATTTAATTGTCGATTAATGTTTTCATGTAATTTGCTAAAACTTAATTATAGTCATTCAAGTAACTTTAAACAGACAACTTTGATCGGAGTTAGTAGCGCTTTAAATGAAATAAATAACCACTTATCCTTTCATTTATGTAGACCCAGATCATAATACTTGATGTGCCAATAACGTAGACCCAGATCGTCAAACTGGATGTGCTAATAATGTAGACCCTGATCATAAAACTGGATGTACTAATAATGTAGACCAATATCATACGTTTGGATGTGCTAATAATGTAGGCCAATATCATTCAAATCACACTGCGGATTATTTAGGTTAGGCACCAATCATAAAGTGGTGAAAACAGGACTCGAACCCAGGGCCTTTATCTTACCAATTGAGCTATTAAGCTTTCTCTGTTCAAAAATTATGACGGTTCTAAAATTTCAATTTTGTTACCCCACCCACATTCGTGCCGAGAGGCCGGTGCTTGTCGGTCGTGTTGTCCTGATCCAAATGCAATCAAACGCAGGCTTGTAACATATCGTTGGAAAGGTTTCAATGCAGTGAGTATGAGACTATGGTTAAATGGACAATTCGGCTGAATACAAGCGGGTTGTCTGCCCTTGTTTGTTTCTCAGCCTAATGAATTAAATTTTCTCTGATAACAAGCTACCGGGGAGATTTCGAATATATATGTAAGAACAAAAGTTGTTCAGTTTTAGCCAGTAAATCGATTGATACCAAGGTTTCGAACCTGTGGCCTCACAATCGTGCACTAGAGCGAAAATCTGAACCAAAAGTGCTAGGTGCTAAAAATTAAACAGCAATCGACAGAGTTTGTCCAATGAAGCAAAATTACTGTTTACACTATCTTTCTATCTCCTATGGATCCTGAGTTATGCCGGATCGAACTTTGGACGGAAATGGTTTTCGGTCCCGTTCTCGGTCAGTCGCATAGAGAACCCAGTTAACATGGCATCATTCGATAGATCTCGACAGGACAAGCAACTTTGCAATTTACTTTGGTTTTCTATCTTTCTCTGTTCAAAAGTTATGACGGTGGTAATATTTCAATTTTGTTACCCCACCCACATTCGTGCCGAGAGGCCGGTGGTTGTCGGTCGTGTTGTCCTGATCCAAATGCAATGAAACACAGGCTTGTAACATATCGTTGGAAAGGTTTCAATGCAGTGAGTATGAGACTATGTTTAAATGGACAACTCGGCTGAATACAAGCGGGTTGTCTGCCCTTGTTTGTGCCTCAGCCTAAAAAAATAAATTGTCTCTTATAACAAGCTACCGGGGAGATTTTGAATATATATGTAAGAACAAAAGTTGTTCAGTTTTATCCAGTAAATCGATTGATATCAAAGTTTCGAACTTGTAACCTCACAATCGTGCACTAGAGCGAAAATCTGAACCAAAAGTGCTAGGTGAAAAAATTCAAACGCAAACCGAAAGAGCTTGTCTAATGAAGCAAAATTACTGTTACACTCTCTGTCTATCTCCTATGGATACTGAGTTATGCCGGATCGAAATTTAGACGGAAATGGTTTTCGGTCCCGTTCTCGGCCAGTCGCATAGAGAACCCAGTTAACATAGCATCAGTCGATAGATCTCGACAGGACAAGCAACTTTGCAATTTACTTTGGTTTTCTATCTTTCTCTGTTCAAAAGTTATGACTGTTCTAATGTTTCAATTTTGTTACCCCACCCACATTCGTGCCGAGAGGCCGGTGGTTGTCGGTCGTGTTGTCCTTATCCAAATGCAATCAAACACAGGCTTGTAACATATCGTTGGAAAGGTTTCAATGCAGTGAGTATGAGACTATGGTTAAATGGACAACTCGGCTGAATACAAGCGGGTTGTCTGCCCTTGTTTGTGTCTCAGCATAATGAATTAAATTTTCTCTTATAACAAGCTACCGGGGAGATTTCGAATATATATGTAAGAACAAAAGTTGTTCAGTTTTAGCCGGTAAATCGATTGATATCAAGGTTTCAAACCTGGGACCTCACAATCGTGCACTAGAGCGAAAATCTGAACCAAAAGTGCTAGGTGCAAAAACTCAACAGCAATCGACAGAGCTTGTCCAATGAAGCAAAATTACTGTTTACACTATCTTTCTATCTCCTATGGATCCTGAGTTATGCCGGATCGAACTTTGGACGGAAATGGTTTTCGGTCCCGTTCTCGGCCAGTCGCATAGAGAACCCAGTTAACATAGCATCAATCGATATATCTCGACAGGAAAAACAACTTTGCAATTTACTTTGGTTTTCTATCTTTCTCTGTTCAAAAGTTATGACGGTGTTAATATTTCAATTTTGTTACCCCACCCACATTCGTGCCGAGAGGCCGGTGGTTGTCGGTCGTGCTGTCCTGATCCAAATGCAATGAAACACAGGCTTGTAACATATCGTTGGAAAGGTTTCAATGCAGTGAGTATGAGACTATGGTTAAATGGACAACTCGGCTGAATACAAGCGGGTTGTCTGCCCTTGTTTGTGACTCAGCCTAAAAAAATAAATTGTCTCTTATAACAAGCTACAGGGGAGATTTCGAATATATATGTAAGAACAAAAGTTATTCAGTTTTATCCAGTAAATCGACTGATATCAAGGTTTCGAACCTGGGACCTCACAATCGTGCACTAGAGCGAAAATCTGAACCAAAAGTGCTAGGTGCAAAAACTCAACAGCAATCGACAGAGTTTGTCCAATGAAGCAAAATTACTGTTTCCACTATCTTTCTATCTCCTATGGATCCTGAGTTATGCCGGATCGAACTTTGGACGGAAATTGTTTTCGGTCCCGTTCTCGGTCAGTCGCATAGAGAACCCAGTTAACATGACATCAATCGATATATCTCGACAGGACAAGCAACTTTGCAATTTACTTTGGTTTTCTATCTTTGTCTGTTCAAAAGTTATGACGGTGTTAATATTTCAATTGTGTTACCCCACCCACATTCGTGCCGAGAGGCCGGTGGTTGTCAGTCTTGTTGTCCTTATCCAAATGCAATCAAACACAGGCTTGTAACATATCGTTGGAAAGGTTTCAATGCAGTGAGTATGAGACTATGGTTAAATGGACAACTCGGCTGAATACAAGCGGGTTGTCTGCCCTTGTTTGTGTCTCAGCCTAATAAATTAAATGTTCTCTTATAACAAGCTACCGGGGAGATTTCGAATATATATGTAAGAACAAAAGTTGTTCAGTTTTATCCAGTAAATCGATTGATATCAACGTTTCGAACCTGTAACCTCACAATCGTGCACTAGAGCGAAAATCTGAACCAAAAGTGCTAGGTGAAAAAACTCAACAGCAATCGACAGAGTTTGTCCAATGAAGCAAAATTACTATTTACACTCTCTGTCTATCTCCTATGGATCCTGAGTTATGCCGGATCATACTGTGGACGGAAACGGTTTTCGGTCCCGTTCTCGGCCAGTCGCATAGAGAACCCAGTTAACATAGCATCAGTCAAAAGATCTCTACAGGACAAGCAACTTTGCAATTTACTTTGGTTTTCTATCTTTTATGACGGTGGTAATATTTCAATTTTGTTACCCCACCCACATTCGTGCCGAGAGGCCGGTGGTTGTCGGTCGTGTTGTCCTGATCCAAATGCAATGAAACACAGGCTTGTAACATATCGTTGGAAAGGTTTCAATGCAGTGAGTATGAGACTATGTTTAAATGGACAACTCGGCTGAATACAAGCGGGTTGTCTGCCCTTGTTTGTGTCTCAGCCTAATAAATTAAATGTTCTCTTATAACAAGCTACCGGGGAGATTTCGAATATATATGTAAGAACAAAAGTTGTTCAGTTTTATCCAGTAAATCGATTGATATCAACGTTTCGAACTTGTAACCTCACAATCGTGCACTAGAGCGAAAATCTGAACCAAAAGTGCTAGGTGAAAAAATTCAACAGCAATCGACAGAGCTTGTCTAATGAAGGAAAATCACTGTTACACTCTCTGTCTATCTCCTATGGATACTGAGTTATGCCGGATCGAAATTTAGACAGAAATGGTTTTCGGTCCCGTTCTCGGCCAGTCGCATAGAGAACCCAGTTAACATAGCATCAGTCGATAGATCTCGACAGGACAAGCAACTTTGCAATTTACTTTGGTTTTCTATCTTTCTCTGTTCAAAAGTTATGACTGTTCTAATGTTTCAATTTTGTTACCCCACCCACATTCGTGCCGAGAGGCCGGTGGTTGTCGGTCGTGTTGTCCTTATCCAAATGCAATCAAACCCAGGCTTGTAACATATCGTTGGAAAGGTTTCAATGCAGTGAGTATGAGACTATGGTTAAATGGACAACTCGGCTGAATACAAGCGGGTTGTCTGCCCTTGTTTGTGTCTCAGCATAATGAATTAAATTTTCTCTTATAACAAGCTACCGGGGAGATTTCGAATATATATGTAAGAACAAAAGTTGTTCAGTTTTAGCCGGTAAATCGATTGATATCAAGGTTTCAAACCTGGGACCTCACAATCGTGCACTAGAGCGAAAATCTGAACCAAAAGTGCTAGGTGCAAAAACTCAACAGCAATCGACAGAGCTTGTCCAATGAAGCAAAATTACTGTTTACACTATCTTTCTATCTCCTATGGATCCTGAGTTATGCCGGATCGAACTTTGGACGGAAATGGTTTTCGGTCCCGTTCTCGGCCAGTCGCATAGAGAACCCAGTTAACATAGCATCAATCGATATATCTCGACAGGACAAGCAACTTTGCAATTTACTTTGGTTTTCTATCTTTCTCTGTTCAAAAGTTATGACGGTGTTAATATTTCAATTTTGTTACCCCACCCACATTCGTGCCGAGAGGCCGGTGGTTGTCAGTCTTGTTGTCCTTATCCAAATGCAATCAAACACAGGCTTGTAACATATCGTTGGAAAGGTTTCAATGCAGTGAGTATGAGACTATGGTTAAATGGACAACTCGGCTGAATACAAGCGGGTTGTCTGCCCTTGTTTGTGTCTCAGCCTAATAAATTAAATGTTCTCTTATAACAAGCTACAGGGGAGATTTCGAATATATATGTAAGAACAAAAGTTATTCAGTTTTATCCAGTAAATCGACTGATATCAAGGTTTCGAACCTGGGACCTCACAATCGTGCACTAGAGCGAAAATCTGAACCAAAAGTGCTAGGTGCAAAAACTCAACAGCAATCGACAGAGTTTGTCCAATGAAGCAAAATTACTGTTTCCACTATCTTTCTATCTCCTATGGATCCTGAGTTATGCCGGATCGAACTTTGGACGGAAATTGTTTTCGGTCCCGTTCTCGGTCAGTCGCATAGAGAACCCAGTTAACATGACATCAATCGATATATCTCGACAGGACAAGCAACTTTGCAATTTACTTTGGTTTTCTATCTTTGTCTGTTCAAAAGTTATGACGGTGTTAATATTTCAATTGTGTTACCCCACCCACATTCGTGCCGAGAGGCCGGTGGTTGTCAGTCTTGTTGTCCTTATCCAAATGCAATCAAACACAGGCTTGTAACATATCGTTGGAAAGGTTTCAATGCAGTGAGTATGAGACTATGGTTAAATGGACAACTCGGCTGAATACAAGCGGGTTGTCTGCCCTTGTTTGTGTCTCAGCCTAATAAATTAAATGTTCTCTTATAACAAGCTACCGGGGAGATTTCGAATATATATGTAAGAACAAAAGTTGTTCAGTTTTATCCAGTAAATCGATTGATATCAACGTTTCGAACCTGTAACCTCACAATCGTGCACTAGAGCGAAAATCTGAACCAAAAGTGCTAGGTGAAAAAACTCAACAGCAATCGACAGAGTTTGTCCAATGAAGCAAAATTACTATTTACACTCTCTGTCTATCTCCTATGGATCCTGAGTTATGCCGGATCATACTGTGGACGGAAACGGTTTTCGGTCCCGTTCTCGGCCAGTCGCATAGAGAACCCAGTTAACATAGCATCAGTCAAAAGATCTCTACAGGACAAGCAACTTTGCAATTTACTTTGGTTTTCTATCTTTTATGACGGTGGTAATATTTCAATTTTGTTACCCCACCCACATTCGTGCCGAGAGGCCGGTGGTTGTCGGTCGTGTTGTCCTGATCCAAATGCAATGAAACACAGGCTTGTAACATATCGTTGGAAAGGTTTCAATGCAGTGAGTATGAGACTATGTTTAAATGGACAACTCGGCTGAATACAAGCGGGTTGTCTGCCCTTGTTTGTGTCTCAGCCTAATAAATTAAATGTTCTCTTATAACAAGCTACCGGGGAGATTTCGAATATATATGTAAGAACAAAAGTTGTTCAGTTTTATCCAGTAAATCGATTGATATCAACGTTTCGAACTTGTAACCTCACAATCGTGCACTAGAGCGAAAATCTGAACCAAAAGTGCTAGGTGAAAAAATTCAACAGCAATCGACAGAGCTTGTCTAATGAAGGAAAATCACTGTTACACTCTCTGTCTATCTCCTATGGATACTGAGTTATGCCGGATCGAAATTTAGACAGAAATGGTTTTCGGTCCCGTTCTCGGCCAGTCGCATAGAGAACCCAGTTAACATAGCATCAGTCGATAGATCTCGACAGGACAAGCAACTTTGCAATTTACTTTGGTTTTCTATCTTTCTCTGTTCAAAAGTTATGACTGTTCTAATGTTTCAATTTTGTTACCCCACCCACATTCGTGCCGAGAGGCCGGTGGTTGTCGGTCGTGTTGTCCTTATCCAAATGCAATCAAACCCAGGCTTGTAACATATCGTTGGAAAGGTTTCAATGCAGTGAGTATGAGACTATGGTTAAATGGACAACTCGGCTGAATACAAGCGGGTTGTCTGCCCTTGTTTGTGTCTCAGCATAATGAATTAAATTTTCTCTTATAACAAGCTACCGGGGAGATTTCGAATATATATGTAAGAACAAAAGTTGTTCAGTTTTAGCCGGTAAATCGATTGATATCAAGGTTTCAAACCTGGGACCTCACAATCGTGCACTAGAGCGAAAATCTGAACCAAAAGTGCTAGGTGCAAAAACTCAACAGCAATCGACAGAGCTTGTCCAATGAAGCAAAATTACTGTTTACACTATCTTTCTATCTCCTATGGATCCTGAGTTATGCCGGATCGAACTTTGGACGGAAATGGTTTTCGGTCCCGTTCTCGGCCAGTCGCATAGAGAACCCAGTTAACATAGCATCAATCGATATATCTCGACAGGACAAGCAACTTTGCAATTTACTTTGGTTTTCTATCTTTCTCTGTTCAAAAGTTATGACGGTGTTAATATTTCAATTTTGTTACCCCACCCACATTCGTGCCGAGAGGCCGGTGGTTGTCGGTCGTGCTGTCCTGATCCAAATGCAATGAAACACAGGCTTGTAACATATCGTTGCAAAGGTTTCAATGCAGTGAGTATGAGACTATGGTTAAATGGACAACTCGGCTGAATACAAGCGGGTTGTCTGCCCTTGTTTGTGACTCAGCCTAAAAAAATAAATTGTCTCTTATAACAAGCTACCGGGGAGATTTCGAATATATATGTAAGAACAAAAGTTATTCAGTTTTATCCAGTAAATCGACTGATATCAAGGTTTCGAACCTGGGACCTCACAATCGTGCACTAGAGCGAAAATCTGAACCAAAAGTGCTAGGTGCAAAAACTCAACAGCAATCGACAGATTTTGTCCAATGAAGCAAAATTACTGTTTCCACTATCTTTCTATCTCCTATGGATCCTGAGTTATGCCGGATCGAACTTTGGACGGAAATGGTTTTCGGTCCCGTTCTCGGTCAGTCGCATAGAGAACCCAGTTAACATGACATCAATCGATAGATCTCGACAGGACAAGCAACTTTGCAATTTACTTTGGTTTTCTATCTTTGTCTGTTCAAAAGTTATGACGGTGTTAATATTTCAATTGTGTTACCCCACCCACATTCGTGCCGAGAGGCCGGTGGTTGTCAGTCGTGTTGTCCTTATCCAAATGCAATCAAACACAGGCTTGTAACATATCGTTGGAAAGGTTTCAATGCAGTGAGTATGAGACTATGGTTAAATGGACAACTCGGCTGAATACAAGCGGGTTGTCTGCCCTTGTTTGTGTCTCAGCCTAATAAATTAAATGTTCTCTTATAACAAGCTACCGGGGAGATTTCGAATATATATGTAAGAACAAAAGTTGTTCAGTTTTATCCAGTAAATCGATTGATATCAACGTTTCGAACCTGTAACCTCACAATCGTGCACTAGAGCGAAAATCTGAACCAAAAGTGCTAGGTGAAAAAACTCAACAGCAATCGACAGAGCTTGTCTAATGAAGCAAAATTACTATTTACACTCTCTGTCTATCTCAAATGGATCCTGAGTTATGCCGGATCAAACTTTGGACGGAAACGGTTTTCGGTCCCGTTCTCGGCCAGTCGCATAGAGAACCCAGTTAACATAGCATCAGTCGATAGATCTCTACAGGACAAGCAACTTTGCAATTTACTTTGGTTTTCTATCTTTCTCTGTTCAAAAGTTATGACTGTTCTAATGTTTCAATTTTGTTACCCCGCCCACATTCGTGCCGAGAGGCCGGTGGTTGTCGGTCGTGTTGTCCTGATCCAAATGCAATCAAACACAGGCTTGTAACATATCGTTGGAAATGTTTCAATGCAGTGAGTATGAGACTATGGTTAAATGGACAACTCGGCTGAATACAAGCGGGTTGTCTGCCCTTGTTTGTGTCTCAGCCTAATAAATTAAATGTTCTCTTATAACAAGCTACCGGGGAGATTTCGAATATATATGTAAGAACAAAAGTTGTTCAGTTTTATCCAGTAAATCGATTGATATCAAAGTTTCGAACTTGTAACCTCACAATCGTGCACTAGAGCGAAAATCTGAACTAAAAGTGCTAGGTGAAAAAATTCAACAGCAATCGACAGAGCTTGTCTAATGAAGGAAAATTACTGTTTACACTCTCTGTCTATCTCCTATGGATACTGAGTTATGCCGGATCGAAATTTAGACGGAAATGGTTTTCGGTCCCGTTCTCGGCCAGTCGCATAGAGAACCCAGTTAACATAGCATCAGTCGATAGATCTCGACAGGACAAGCAACTTTGCAATTTACTTTGGTTTTCTATCTTTCTCTGTTCAAAAGTTATGACTGTTCTAATGTTTCAATTTTGTTACCCCACCCACATTCGTGCCGAGAGGCCGGTGGTTGTCGGTCGTGTTGTCCTTATCCAAATGCAATCAAACCCAGGCTTGTAACATATCGTTGGAAAGGTTTCAATGCAGTGAGTATGAGACTATGGTTAAATGGACAATTCGGCTGAATACAAGCGGGTTGTCTGCCCTTGTTTGTGTCTCAGCCTAATGAATTAAATTTTCTCTGATAACAAGCTACCGGGGAGATTTCGAATCTATATGTAAGAACAAAAGTTGTTCAGTTTTAGCCAGTAAATCGATTGATATCAAGGTTTCGAACCTGGGACCTCACAATCGTGCACTAGAGCGAAAATCTGAACCAAAAGTGCTAGGTGCAAAAACTCAACAGCAATCGACAGAGCTTGTCCAATGAAGCAAAATTACTGTTTCCACTATCTTTCTATCTCCTATGGATCATGAGTTATGCCGGATCGAACTTTGGACGGAAATGGTTTTCGGTCCCGTTCTCGGCCAGTCGCATAGAGGACCCAGTTAGCATGGCATTGATCGATAGACCTCGACAGGACAAGCAACTTTGCAATTTACTTTGGTTTTCTATCTTTCTCTGTTCAAAAGTTATGACGGTGTTAATATTTCAATTTTGTTACCCCACCCACATTCGTGCCGAGAGGCCGGTGGTTGTCGGTCGTGTTGTCCTGATCCAAATGCAATCAAACACAGCCTTGTAACATATCGTTGGAAAGGTTTCAATGCAGTGAGTATGAGACTATGGTTAAATGGACAACTCGGCTGAATACAAGCGGGTTGTCTGCCCTTGTTTGTGTCTCAGCCTAATAAATTAAATGTTCTCTTATAACAAGCTACCGGGGAGATTTCGAATTTATATGTAAGAACAAAAGTTGTTCAGTTTTATCCAGTAAATCGATTGATATCAATGTCTCGAACCTGGAACCTCACAATCGTGCACTCGATCGAAAATCCGAACTAAGTTATACCAGTTCAAAATATGGCCGGTTACGAGGTTACAGCGAGACACCTTACACAACGTAGTCATTGCTAACCCTAACCTATCCCTAATTATACTGTGTTGTGCCGAGTGTCCCTGAGTACACAAAATGATCAGGGTCCACCTTATTAATCTTGGGTTAGTACTGAAACTTGGTATATATGTACATTTCGAGTATATCTACTAATGTCCCCTACGAATTCGGGGTAGGGTAAATTACTTTTGTCGCATTTCTGGTCAACTTTGAGGGACACTCCAACCCTTGATTTTTAACCCCCAGCGATTACGCAACACCAATCGTGACCTTTCAATGTCGGGTGTCGATGACCTTGACCCAACCACATACCCAGCACAAAAAATCTATCTCCAGGCGTTGAGATTATGATGCTGTGTCAGGTATACAATTTAACCTAACAAAAGTCCGCAACTTTCGTGATCCGTTTATGACACTTTTATTCATCTTCCGAATATGGCGATGTTGGTGTCAAAAGATGCAGCATCAAAAGGTCTTTAGAGCCTGTAAGTATCATTTCCGAAAACTTCCATATAAGGAACTTATTTCAATTTCCGTGGGTTGAATTTTGATAGGGTTTGGTGGTTGAAGTGTCCCTGTCCGTATTTGTTCAATAAACACTTATCGTTTGACCGATTTCAATTCAAAAAGGTATCGACGTCTTGGGCATGTTAAGATCTATAAAATGACATATCGTTTGATAGTCTAACCTTATGCGTTCTCCTTTAGTTTACTTTTAGTAAAAACAAACAAGTTAAATATAGACACTTCCTTAAATGGACGAGTTATATTAAACGTTCATAACGCGCTAAGAACTTAATATTTCTGTATTTTTTCATGTACGTGTAGAACTATTCAAGATGTAAAAAGTAAGGTCATATCATGTGTCAACACAAAGTTTTAATAAGGTTGCCAGTTATGAAACAGATACATGTACAACCAAACCGCTCCGGATTTGCTCATTTTAAATGTTTGGAACCTGATATCTCAGCCATTTTTCAATATTTTTTCAATATTTTTGCGCCGACTTTTAGCTGTTTAATAGGTTGTACAAACGCACTAAATTCACATTCCTCAGTGTAGGCGTTCGTCCGTCAGAGCGCGAAAACCCTTTTGGCGCCAAAACAGTTCCTTATTCCATAGCGATTTCCGCCGGTTTTTTTTGGTCCCATTATTACATAATCTCTGCATATATTATTTATATCTATATACCAATATAAAGAACTAATATTGGACAGAACTTAGGCATAAATATATTGGTCTGTCCGCTTTTGTGTATGTCTGTACGAGGTCTTGAATTAGCTAAGAATCGCGAAAATTACCTTTTCTTTTTTCGAAATTTACGAAATTTGACGGGCATTTCCGAATCGATCTCGCAATGTCTACACAATTAATTTATCATGCATATGAAGACTTAATTATGCACAGTCAACTGGTTATAGGTACATTACCGAGAACCCTCGATATAGTTGATTCTAGGCTCGATCCTGGAGGCCCGCTAAAGAGTCCAAAATGCACCTTCTGTGCCCTATTTAATGGAGCCCTGGGCTCTATATACTTTATCTTTTATTTTAAACCTACTTCTATGTATTAAACATGTTATTCTTTATAAGCTAGTATTCTAATATAATGCATACGGATGTTCGTCCGTCCGTACGCGCCATTCTCTAGGCCCACAGTGCTAATTTTTGTGAAAATCGGGCCATTTTGGTCTATTTTGATGGTTATTTCTACATCATTTATAAGTATCTACTATTTTTCTTTACATATGTATGTAGGTAACAAAGATATAAATAAAATGACACAGATTACATAGAATTTGGGGCATTCGTTCGTCCGTAGAGCTTAAGAAACGGCCAAACTCACGGCTAACCCTAACCCTAACCTAACATAACCCTAACCCTAACCCTACTTATAGACCCCAGAAATATAAGCAGAGCTATATTAATTTCATTTAGGGTTATATAGTAATGATTAGACCAGACACAGACAAACCGATTCTGTTCAATAGATAGTGATGCCTTACACATTGTAACAGTCAAGTACACATTTTATTTCTGTTTTGTTTGTATCGGGTTTTACGTTATAGTCAAATACATAGCTAAATATAGGTGGAGAAAAGCCCCGGCTTTAGATTGAATTGCATTATTCTGTGCTCAGAAGAACCAAAGACGGATTGCGGAAGGACACAGTTTATTAAGCAAACATACTATACATTGCGGCTAATTCAGATAATGATATACATTATTAATTTACAAGTATTTTATATACCTCTCAATACATATAGTCTACATATATTTAAAATTATACTTTAGCCTTTCTTTACGATGTACATTATAAATGTAAATTAAAAACCCATGTTCAATTTTCCATATAAGAAAAAAATGAAGACATTTAACGGACTGGGAAACAGTTAGAATACATTAGGATTGTGTGGTGACAACCAGAGCTTACCCTGATAAGACAGCTCCAACAGGAGCTCTCTGATATGGGTCTACTCTCTTTTTCAATGCCGGAAACACGCTATATGAGGGAAAGGGTTAAATCAAAGCAGTTATTTGTAGACCTCGCAAATATAATCATACACCCTACATATGGCTATAGACGTTCTCTATTTACTCAAACACATATACACCTCGCATGTAGACTTAGATATTATATACAGTAACTGCTGAACCGGCTCTATCTAAACCCGACAAAATGACTCAAGGCTACGATTTATAGACCTCGTAAACATATACGCCCCATTGGCGGAATCAGTAAGTTAATATACTCTTACATGTTAATATTCTGTATCCAAAATAAAACAAGATTCTTTTTTTTTAATAAAAGCTCGGAGGAATGACTTTAAACTATTTTGTTACTTTCCAATATGTAAGTTGTCTTCCATAACATCGACTCTGTTTGAGAAACCATTAAATATTGTTTCACACTGAGTAATGCAGATAAAAAAAACAGTTACCTTTTGCGTTGTGATTAGTTTTTTGCCTGAAAATATGTGCCGCCTACAATATGAAAGTACTCAACAAAAACGTTAAGGAATTTGTGTTTGAGGGGCTATGACACAAGATCTAGAATATTTGAAACATTTTGAATTTCGTATCATAAAGTGTCCATTTTTCCTCAGAAGGATGCTTTATTTGAACTTTCAACACCTATAGCGTCTTAAAAAATCAATGTCAAAGTTAACTGGTCTTTTCCGTCATTTTTCGCAAAATTAAAATGTTGGTTTGATTGCGTAAAGAGTGTCACTGTATAGTTTCACCCCAAACACTCTAAAAAAAATAAATACAAATCGAATGGTTGTTTGTTTTGGGGTTCTTTTGTTCCATTGCTTTCTGAAATTTCCTTAGCTTTTTTTTGTTCAGTATATAACTAGACAATGTCACCTACGTAAAAGTGGGTTTTATGAAGTTTTGCAATCAAAGCAATTATTTTTATACCTCACAAACATATAAACCCCGCATGCAGATTAAATATTATATACAGTAACTGACGAACGTTCCCTATCTGAAATCGGCAAAACGACTCAACACAACGATTTATAGACCTCGCAAACATATACGCCCCATTGGTCAAATCAGTATGTACATAATATACGTGTACATGTTAATATTCTCTATCCAAAATAAAAGGAGTTTCGTTTTGAAATAGAAGCTCAGAGGAATGACTTTAACTTAATTAGTTGGTTTCCACTATTTTTCGGTCAAGATGTACCCACTCTAAAGTCAAGATGTACCCAACTCTAAAGTCAAGATGTACCCAATTAAAAAAAGTAATTTTATTACCTTATAAAGCAATTTAATAGATTATATTGAGATTTATAATGACATTAATGACTTTGATTGTGAACTTTGACTTTAAAAAATTGACTTATTTCATTTTAATGACCATTTCTATTGAATTTCTAACCTTCATTGCATTTGACCTATTTCCATGTTAAAGGAACCAGTGGCTTCTTAACCATTTCCTTGTTCTATGTTTATTCTAAATGTTGATATCTACTGAATATTCATGGACAAAATAGTTATAATTAAAAACATAAGGTGGAACATTGTAGTCATTCAGAAACTAAAGAAATAGGTCTACCGAATTCCATAAGCAAAAAGAGCAGACCCTGATCAAACGGCTCCTCTAGGAGCCGTCTGATCTTGGTCTACTCTGTTTGCAAATGCGTGAAAACACGTTTATATGAGGGAAAGGGTTAAGCAGTGGGATTCAGTCTGTAACCATACTTGCACTACAAAAAACCTAACATAACTAACGTCTGCTGGGGCTATTCCCACATAACAGGTTGACACATTTGATGCAGTCACTTATGAATTGATAATGATAACACACCCAAAGATGTAGGTTGTTAAGAAAAACCTTGGCCTGTTTTATTTGGACAAGTCATTTTAAAGGACGTAGCCACTATGGCCATATTTTCCATCTTGAATAACAACTGCAAACAATTAAGATGTACTCTGAAATCTGATCAGGTTCTAAACAGCTTGTTCATGTATTGTTTCTTTGTAAAATTATGACCCCTTGCTAGAATGCCTTTATTACTAGTCATCAGGTTCCGTTTCATTAGCTACTTAACAGAAAATACACTGATACTGTTAAACACAAGTGACCCTTTGAACGTTTAAAGCAGGTAGAATGAACGCAGAAAGGTTTTTTGAAGAGCTTTGTGCTTCATCTTCATATTGCTCTATTAAGCAGACACGTAGCTTTGCTAGGAAATAACTGTTCCGTTGTGTTTTCATGGACATACTTTTATTCTCCTATACATATCTTCCACAAAACTAGTCTGCAAATTGATTGAATAGCATCATGTAATGGCGTTAGTCGTTTGTAACAGGGAAACGGTTAACATTTACTAAGTCCATAGTGTTTGTAATGTGTGGTGGATTTAAATATGTACATTTACTTTTGTCATATTTATGTATGCCACAAGAGCGTGTTATACGATATTATACACTAATATACACTACATAGAACTGTGTCATAACGGGGTATATCTAACTATTTTTGTAGTATGGGGCATTCTAAATATATACAACACAGATTTGTCCAATGCAGGGGTATATATATATAGGGTGGATTATATACAGTTTCCGGGAAAAAAAGGGGCCCCATATCGAGGTTACATATTTTGACCCCGTCACCGACCCGGTGTATGTATATATATATATATATATATATATATATATATATATATATATATATATATATATATATATATATATATATATATATATGGCTACGTCACGAGGAGACAATGAGAGTGGCGTGTTCAATCCTTACCTCGATCTTAAATAGAATGTCTGCACAAAGTTGGATCTAGTGCAGTTTCGACTAATTTAGATTCGATCAATGAATCCCGATCATTAGCCAAGTCACTCAGCGTCTCATCTAGATCCCAGTTGTTTCCAATACGAGTCAAGTTGAGTTTACCGACGGGATAAAACTGAACCATTTCCCTTATGTAAGCGCATTTGACGCATCTGCAAACAGAGTAGACCCAGATCAGGCGGCTCCAGTAGGAGCCGTCTAGTCAGGATCTGCTCTGTTTGATTATGGTGTAATATAGATCTGATTCTACAGCTTCTGTCAGGGCCAAAATGTCCTGTGTCCATATGCTATTATAAACAATAATCTTATTAATATTCATGACGTCATTATTTCTTACCTGAATATACAACAGGGGAAGGGTTAGGGAAAATGAACTAGACTAGGCTCCACCTTAGCTGCCACATTATCGTCTACAGCAGTTTTTTCAAAGTGTCCAACAAGTTGGATCTGTCCTAAAAGTATTTATGTTATTCAATGTTTGAACTGGATCCAAACTGTTTGCAAAGGTGATTACATACCTCCACTTTGGCAGCAAAATTGTTCACTCTTTGCCCATTAAATGACCATCGTCTGCTAAACAGTAGCGCTCATTTATTTATATCATGTATTTTGTTTACCAGTCCATTATGGACTATCGTACATGTATGCCAAACAGTAGTATTCATTTATTTATATCACTATTTTCGTTATTTGTCCATTAAATGACTGTCGTCTGTCAAACAGTAGCGCTCATTTTTTTATATCACCTATTTTCAGCATTTGCCCATTAAATGGCTGCCGCCTGCCAAACAGTAGCTAGCGTTTATTCATTTATATCATGTATTAGTTATTTGTCTATTAGGTAACCGCAGTCTGCCAAACAATATATCACGTATATTCACTCTTCATAATTTCTGAGATGAATGTTTATCGGGTAATAAAGGATTTTTAGATACTATCACTTGTCAAACAAACGGACAGTCTGCTCCATATCATTGGTAGAGAGTTCAAATATTTAGTTTCAACACTACTGTCTGGGTGTAAAATCTGTTTCAGAGTTTCACCTTCCCGTGTCATTTTGCCCGGAAATCTCTTGATAAGGTCGTATGTTTATCAAAAGTATATTAGTAACAACATCGACTAATAAAGAATTCATATGAAGTGTAATTTATTCATAAAATTAAAAATAATACTGTGACATAGATATACATTGCTCAAGCAGATCACATCATTACACCGGATGACATCGGATTTTCCCTTTATTACTACAGTAACAAAATATTTGGATCGTGATGAGAGGCCGAGTTACTCGACGTCTAACCTTGATCAAAACTGTTAAACAGGTAACCAGGGATAGGATATCAGCAGCGAAAGAGTTGAAACAAAACAGTCTGCAATTATTTCGTCCTTCTTTCGTCCTGCATTATGCAATCAACTGCTGTTACAGACCCCATATACAGTAGAACCCCTCTAATTCGACCACTCAATGAATAAACATGGGTGTCTTTATAAGCAAGTGGTTGTAGGAGCTTTCTGCATTACTTTTGTCCTGCATTAAGCCATCACCTTTCTCTACTACCCAGAATTATACCTCTTTTAGGTGGTCGCATTAGAGGGGGGTTACTGTATATTTATCAGTAGACAGAATTAATATGTATAAACATGCATTTGCAAGATGTGTGTCTAGTTATCAGCGATATGATCCGCCAGAGCTACCAGTCCTTCCAGAGTTTCTATACCAGAAGGGACGATCTGGGCTGCGGGCAGCAGAAACCCGAATTTGCCAGTGTCCCGTAACTCCACACCATATGAGTATACTATCCCGGCGACATCATACGTCCAGTCGGCGCTACTACCACTTGATAAATCTGTCGATTATAAATGCTATAAAAATAGTTTCATTCATCAAAAAAGTATGGTGACGTATTTTGGTCACCGCTGAAGAAACAAGACCTATCATTAAAGGTGATTAATACCCCCAACCTACCACCTTGTCACAAGATCCAATGACTTCAATACAAGAGGCAATAGCTCAATAATCCTTTCATCCACACTTGTGAAAAGAACATTTTTAAAGCCTAATCAGGGAACGACTGACATGAAATTTATGTCACACACATCTGCACATCATTATAAATGCATATGCAAAATTTAAGTTGTGCATATAGTACTTGAGAAGTTATGCTCCGGACAAAATCTATCTTCTGAAAGGTAACTTTGGGCAATAACTCCCTCAAAAATGAGTTAAGAGTTGCAACCCTTGTTGACTCTCATCACCCTCTATCTTTGAAACTTTGAAACTTAATCACTTGGTTAAACGCCTATTTTTGCAAATAATGCATTCAATGGCGTTGTACATTGACATAAATAAAATCAGAGACAAATAAAAATCGATACAGGATATATAATACACGAATATACATTTAAGAAAGCATAAAAACTAAAATCCATAAAACGATGGTTAAAAACTGTTATAATATACTAAAACCCAGACTTTATATAAAGTACTTTATGCATCTAAAACACACGGACAGTTTCTACGAAATATTAAAAAGTGAATCGAAGTGTCTGAAATAATGCGTTTTTAACTTTCTTTTAAAAGATTCAACATTTTCTGCTCTTTTAATCTCCCTAGGAAGCCCGTTCCAAAGTCTGGGACCTACTGTCCCAAAACTTCTATCACTAAAGGTCTTTCTCTTGTTGAAGGGCACAGCATACATCTCTTGGGCTTTGTCTGCCGATCTCAGACAGCGTGTTGGTGCTGGCTTTACGAGAAGTTCTGTCAGATAAACGGGAGCGTGGTTGAGAGAGCAATTGTACATGTATGTCAATATTTTAAAAGTGATCCTAGCTTTGATAGGTAACCAATGTAAGTATTTAAGAGATTGTTTGGAGCTGTCTGACCATTTCCTATTCAAAACGAGTTTAGCGCACATATTTTGGATTCGCTGTAGTTTATCTATATCACACTGTGCAATTCCGTATAGGATGACATTACAATAATCTAAATGAGAGATCACTAGTGAGAGAACTAAAATTTCGGCAGATTCTTTTGTCAAGTATTTCCTAATACATTTTATTCTATAGTAGTTCAACTTGGCAACGCGACACTTTCTTTTCACGTGTTCTTTGAAGGTTAATGATTCATCGAGAAAAGCACCTAGGTACCTAATACACGTTTCCGATTCAACAACATCTCCTGCGATATCAATTGAATGTGTAGTACATTTGTTTAGCTGTTGCTTACTTCCAAAAATGATGAATTCAGTTTTTGCTGTGTTCATTTTAAGTTTGTTTTCGTTCATCCAGTTATTGATCATTATGGCACATTCTTCAAGGTTTTGAACAGCTTGTCTTTCACTATCGGGGGTAGGTTTAAATCGTTTACTTGCAATATGGTCATCAGCGAAACCGTATACTGAGATAGATGGAGGAATAACATCGAATAAGGTTCCTGCGTATGCAAGGTAGAGCCAAGGACCAAGGCAACTGCCCTGTGGAACACTGCACTCCAACAAACGAGGTTGTGATTGTGAAGAATTTACATTCACGCGACAGCTTCTTGGTCGTAAGTAGGAGTCCAACCATTTCAGAGCAATATTACATACTCCATATTGACTCTTGAGAACATCGAGAAGAATATCATGGTCAACAGTGTCAAAGGCAGCACTAAGATCAATGGCAATAAGGGCAGTTACTTCCTGGTTCTCCATAGCCTCAAGTAGGTCATGAACAAGTCTCAATAAGGCAGATTCGCAAGAGTGAAATCGTCTGTAAGCCGATTGATTTTTGGGCAGAAGGTCATGGTCAGTTACGTGGATATTAAGTCTAAACAATGCAGCTTTCTCAATAAGTTTTGACAGAAAGGAAAGATTGCTTACGGGTCTGTAATTTGACAGTTCTAGTTCCAATCCTACTTTCTTCAGCAACGGTCTTATTATGGCTTGCTTCCATTTCGATGGGAAAACACCATGTTTCAATGAAGTGTTAACTAACTTTGTGATAACAGGTAATAGTTCATCTAAAAACAATTTTAGAATCTTTGTAGGCAGAACATCTAATTCACATGACTTTGTCTTGAGCTCGTTTATCAATTTTCTAATTTCTTCTTGACTCAGTTCTTCAAATTCAGTAAACTGTACAACATCTTTCTGGATGGGCTCAAAGTTTTTAAAAGAATTCAAAGAATCCCTAATGTTCCGTATCTTGTTCATAAAATAGTCGGCAAAGTCTTCACTGAGGGTAAACTCATTTTCGCTAGGAGGCAGTGGATTTTCGGATTTAGTTCCTGTCAAATCAGATACAAATTGATACAACTTTTTAGAGTCACCCTTACAATCAATGACTTTTTCACTCAAAGATTTTCTTTTTTCCTTTTTTAATTGACAACTGTATTCATTCCTTGCTGCTTTAAAGGTTTCAAACTGTTCGGGCTCCTTGTGTTTTTTCCATAGACGCTCAGATTTGCGCAACTTTCGTTTTAGCTGGAGTATTTCATTTGTAAACCATGGTTTAGGTGCACGACAAATTTTGGTTTTCTCTTTGAAGGGAGCATGTGTGTCTAAAACGTCTTTAATTTCTGTTTCAAACTTTTCTACGCACATGTCAACATTTTCAGAATCAATTGAAATTTCAGATAAACTGTTCGTAAATGCAGACTTGTCCATGTTTTTGAAATCTCTAAAGGTAACTGCTTTACTTGTAATGTTCTCTTTCTTAACATTCGTGACGACTTTGACTACACAATGATCTGATAAGAAGGGACCAGGCTGACAGGAGACTACATCGACACCATATACTTCCTCAGTAATAACTAGGTCAAGGCTATTTCCACCAGTGTGAGTACTAAAATGTACATGCTGCACAAGACCCAATGCCTGAATCGAATTTTTGAAATCCAATATTGCATTGTTGTCCTCTTTGAGATGTAGGTTAAAATCTCCCATAATCATTAAGTTTGAATATGTAGGTATAATGCCTTCCATATATTGCAAAAAGTCCGTTACAAATTGAGAATATGTACTAAGTGAAGGGGGTCTGTAGATTCCTACTACATGTAAAGTCATGTTTTTAAGAATAAGTCGCCACAGTCCAAACTCGAAGCTTTTGTTCGTTCCGGAGGAAAGTTTATGTACGTTAATGTTTGTTTTATATGTCAAAGCAATGCCACCGCCTATTCTATTTTTCCTATTGGTGACACTGACACTGTAACCATTTTGATTTAGGTCGGACGTTTCATACTGATGTTGCTTGTCGTCAGAGAACCATGTTTCCGTAAGAAGTGCAAAGTCAATTTTTTCTTCCCTCAATAACTGACCTATAATTGTATCTTTTTTGACTACTGATCGGCAATTTAGAGTTAGGCACGCGACTTTTTCGTTTACTCTGTTCAATGTGTTGCAGGTCTTCGGATATAAAAGATATCCATATATAAGGTTTCACAGTTGTGTCTACAATACTTGAGAATTTATGCTTCGGACACAAAACTGTATCTGAAAAGTAACTAAGGGAAATAACTCCCTTAAAACTGAATTATGAGTTACAACCCTTATTGGATGCACATCCTCTCATCACCCTCTATCAATATATAGAATTTCACAGTTGTGCCTACAATACTTGAGAATTTATGCTCCGGACAACAAAAAACTTGCTTCTGAAAAGTAACTAAGGGGGGGAAATGAATATATCTATACAAAAAGTCAACAGTTTAGACCGAAATAGGGATTCCTCAGAATTCAAACGGATTGAAGTGCAATCAATAGTTCATCTATAGCAGAAATGAGTACTCATTGAATACTCATTTCTGTCCAATGCACTAATGTCCTTTTGAGGAAATAGTTTCCTATGGTTTTGGCCCCGATCCCATTATAATAAAAAAGGGCAATTACTCCAAAAATACTGAAGACATAGTTATGGACCTTATGTACTGCACTTGTGGTCAATGTGGTCTATCTGTATATGAAGTTTGAAGTATATAGTTTTCATACTTTTAAAGTTATGATCCGGACAAGCCAGATTTTGACAAAAATAACAAAGGACAATAACTCCAAAATGCTGAAGACAGAGTTATGGGCCTTGTGCACCGCACTTGTGTTCAATGTGGTCTATCTGTATAAATAGTTTGAAGTCAATAGCTTTTATATTTTGAAAGTTATGACCCGGACAAGCCAAAATTTGACAAAAAAGAATAAAGGACAATAACTCCAACAATACTGAAGACAGAGTTACGAACCTTGTGCACTGCACTTGCGGTCAATGTGCTCTTTCTGTACTGTATATGGAGTTTGAGGTCAATGACGTTTAAACTTTGGAAGTCATGAAACGGACAAGCCGAACAGACAGACGGACGGACGTACAGGATGTCACCAGTATACCCCCCCCCCCAAAAAAAAACCAAAAAAAAAAAAACCTTCGTTTTTGAGGGTAAATATGTCACACAGTACAAACAGCAAACTCTTCTACAGAGTTTATTAATCAACATTGATATCTTAAAACGCTTGCTTAATGCAGGATGGAAGTTGTCTGTATAACTTTCCTCTTGCATTAATCTCCTACCTGCCGGTAGGACTCATAACCAGTCGTCTTTTTGACATTCACATTAGAGAGGTGTTACTGTATCTATAAAGTGAAACCCGAAACGCTTTCAGGAAGTTCAGATAATTACCTTAAATTTAAATGTTCTTTTTAGTACCTTTATCTGCGATAAAAGTCATTCAGATGAGATTTCTGTTTTACGTTTGTCCTACAAACAGCCAACTGCTTTTAAAGAATCATGTGTTAACAAAATATGTGGTTACTGCAGTTATCTTAAACCATTGCAATGTACGTACTCAATTACTATAATCGCCATTTCTCCACCAAGCCCTCTGTTGTAAGCGCACTCTTTAGAATTGTCTCGAAGAGACGATTTTCAAATGGTCACATCATAGGGTTTCGTGGAGAATAAAGGAATTCTTCTTGAAAAAGTCTTAATTTACGCGTCTTATCTGGACCTCTGTTCAAGTGCGTTTAATGTGTAAGTACATTTACCTACAATTACTTAATACATACATGTATATCTAAATCTATTTCAACTGGGCTGTTGTTTCTAAGTACCTTTAACTGCCGCAACTGAATAGCGGAAATAAACTTAATTTGAGTTTTCACTGCAGCAAATTAACGCAAATAACTATCACCTGATTATTAACTAGAAATGTTGATCAACCAGTTGTCACTTTACTCCATACGCCTTTCTAAGCACTTGCAAACAGGGTAGACCCATATCAGACTGATCCAGTAGGAGCCGTCTGATCAGGGTCTGCAATGTTTGCTTATGAAATTATATATATATAATATTATTCTACAATGTCTACCATAGTCAAAATGCCCCATGTCCATGTATAATACAATAAACTAATTCATATTCGTGATGTCATAATTTCTTACATCAATATCCATATAAATGGACCAATCAATGTGTGGAACCTCTCTTGGTTAACTGTTCAGATCCAATTTTTGAAATCATTGTCGAGGAATGACAAGGGTTGTCCCTCTTCGATACTATTATATATACACATTGAAGGTTGATACTAACGAGAGATTAGGAAAGCACTGATAGGTAATGTTAACTGCATATACCAGTTCCCTATATTCCCTTATTAACGATATCTGTGTAAAGAAGGTTGATAACGAAGAGAGATTGCATTCAGCACTGATAAGTGGTGTTGACTTCATATTCCCTTTAACTATAAGTACAAAAATGAGTCATGCAGGAAACACCACAGAACAAACACTCGCCCGAACAGCAACACAAGGAAACAGCAAACGTACACAGGTAGAAAAAAACAACAAGAGACGCACCATGGGCCTAAAGGAAGCACTCATAGATGGTGTAAACTTCATGTTCCCTCTAATGATATTATAATCTGTATACTGAAGGGTGATAATGAAAAGAGATTGGTGAAACCACTGGCAAGTAGTATACTATGTCATATGTACTAACAGTTAACAATGAAACGCGATTGGTGAAAGTACTGGCCTGTTAGATGCTTGTGAAGTTTTAAAACCCTTTTAGGCGAAAAATAAAAACAATCTGCTTCAGTGGCTGCTTCTGAGTTCAATCCATTTACAACAACATGAACAAAATGTCAAACAGATTTGAACTTGATAAAATGGGTCCAAACGACTCCCAAAGGCTTTCCCTTTAAATGCTATATTTTCAAAGTGAAACGCCCCATCATTGTAATAAATTCATAATGAAAGGATATATTTTGCGACAAGAATTTGAATGATAAACAGTGCAAACCTTGATCAGAGAGCTGCTAGAGGAGCCTTCTGACTTGGGTCAAACCTTGATAAGAGAGCTGCTAGAGGAGCCTTCTGACCTGGGTCAAACCTTGATAAGAGAGCTGCTAGAGGAGCCTTCTGACCTGGGTCAAACCTTGATAAGAGAGCTGCTAGAGGAGCCTTCTGACCTGGGTCAAACCGTGATCAGAGAGCTGCTAGAGGAGCCTTCTAACCTGGTCAAACGTTGATCAGAGAGCTGCTACAGGAGCCTTCTGACCTGGGTCAAACCTTGATAAGAGAGCTGCTAGAGGAGCCTTCTGACCTGGGTCAAACCTTGACCAGAGAGCTGCTAGAGGAGCCTTCTGACCTGGGTCAAACCTTGATCAGAGAGCTGCCAGAGGAGCCTTCTGACCTGGGTCAAACCTTGACCAGAGAGCTGCTGCTAGAGGAGCCTTCTGACCTGGGTCAAACCTTGACCAGAGAGCTGCTAGAGGAGCCTTCAGACCTGGTCAAACCTTGACCAGAGAGCTGCTAGAGGAGCCTTCTGATCTGGGTCAAACCTTGATCAGAGAGCTGCTAGAGGAGCCTTCTAACCTGGGTCAAACGTTGATCAGAGAGCTGCTAGAGGAGCCTTCTGACCTGGGTCAAACCTTGATCAGAGAGCTGCTAGAGGAGCCTTCTGACCTGGGTCAAACGTTGACCAGAGAGCTGCTAGAGGAGCCTTCTGACCTGGGTCTATACTGTTTGCAAATGCCAGTAAACTCGTTTCTCCTATGCCAGACTTACAAATTATGTTGGCGATAGTGCCGTGTTTATATTCTGTGCCATACGGCTTCTTCAATGCGGCCACTGCTATTGCTGACCCTGTGTCCTGCAATAAAAACATGAATGTCACAAAATGCCTCACTTATAATCTACAACTAGTGATACAAATAAACTATTTTCTCGTTGTGAAAAATGATACTTGCTCAAATTTGAATCGGATGCAATTGTGACCACTTCCAATTGCATCAAGATTTTGAAAAACTGTTGGTACAATGGCAAACAGGTTAGATCCTCATGAGAAACCGAGATAATCTGCGTCTCATATATAGTATGCTGATTGCAAACGCGACTCTGATCATGAAAAGCCGGATAATAATTGATATGTACATTAGCATAGGTTTGACATGTAGGTTTAATATGTACATTAGCATATGCTCCTATAGGAGCCGTCTGATTAGGGTCTGCTCTGTTTGCTTTTGACCTAATATAGATCTGATTTTACAGTTTTTGCCAAAGCAAAAACAATCCATTGAAAAGTATATATAAAACATTGAGCCAGTAAATATTCATGTTGTCATTATTTCTTGCATGCATACAGAACAGGGAAAGGGTTAATTAAACAAGATGACTAAAGCCATGTGACTCGAACCATGTTGCCATGAGTTAAAACCGCATAATACTTTAAATTATGTTTATCATAAAAATAGAAACCATATAATATACACCTATACAACAGTTTGCACGCTAACATTCCATTTCCAAAATAGGATGATTCTGTTAAAACGACACACTTTGCAGCTGCCTGCTATGGGTATGTCGATGTAGACAGATTAATATCAGTAAAACGTCGCCCCGTACTTCATTTTCAGTGTTGTTATACCTTCTGATCCTTCGAGATAATGAATTTCAGTACATCTTGTTATGAAAATTGAATACCGCTTAAGCCGGTGCTAGGGGGCGTGACCAGTGTTGCACTTTCAATTACTGCTCATGAACAGACTCAATAAAACCGAGTCTGCAATTTCCTCTTTTTGTGTTGCAATTTTTGCTTTCGGGGGATCACCTCCCTTCAGAATTGATTACATTTGAATTCTATTAAACATACTTTTTGCCAAATATTTATTTACACAAGAGTCAAAACAAATAAATGAACGATGTCATCGATTTAATGGCAGTTTTATGTGATAAACGGTTTAATAGTCTTTTGTTTAACCCTGTCCCACATGAATATTAACCCTTCGCATGCTATTTACGTCAATATACCTACCTGTAAATAGTGAAGACCCAGATGAGACAGCTCCTGCAGGAGCTGTTTCATCAGGGTCTGCACTATTTACAAGTTGATTGTGCAACCAGTGCACTCCACAGCAGTGATTGCGCAGCGAAATACTTGTACACAGCAAAGATATATGTAATTATACAACAGGGCATGGGCAAAGAAGGAGACATGTATTTTAAAATTCAGCAAGAGAATGGTTTAAACAAGAATCCATGACTTCATTAATATTCAGTAACTCCATTTTATAATGGCTACTGAAGCAGGGATTTCTTTACCATGACAGGAACTGCAGAATCAGATATGATATTTCATACGCAAACACAACAAACTCTGATCATACGGCCCCCAGAGGAGCCGTCTGGTCTGGGTCGGCTTTGTTGCAATGCCTGAAAATAGCGCTTATATGAAGGAAAGGGTTAATAGCATTAAGGGCGCCGGATTCTGCTCAGAGACAAGGGGCAACTAACAAATGTTTCTGCTCAGAGATAAGGGGCAACTAACAAATGTTTCTGCTCAGAGACAAGGGACAACTAACAAATGGTTCTGCCCAGAGACAACGGGTAACTAACAGATGATTCTGCTCAGAAAAAAGGGGCAACTAACAAATGTTTCTGCTCAGAGACAAGGGGCAACTAACAAATGTTTCTGCTCAGAGACAACGGGCAACTAACAAATGATTCTGGTCAGAGACAACGGGCAACTAACAAATGGTTCTGCCCAGAGACAACGGGTAACTAACAGATGATTCTGCTCAGAGACAAGGGGCAACTAACAAATGTTTCTGCTCAGAGACAACGGGCAACTAACAAATGGTTCTGCTCAGAGACAACGGGCAACTAACAAATGATCCTGTTCAATGACAACGGGCAACTTACAAATGATTCTCGAGGTAAAGGATTTATATTACTTCCTTCAAATAAACGCCTTTTTCACGTATCTGCAAACAAAGTAGACCCAGATCAGTCGGCTCGGATTGGGTGTCTGGTCCTGGTCTGCGTTGTTTGCTAATGAAATTCGATACATTTGCTTCTTTAGTTTCTAAAATAGTTACAATTTTGCACCTTCCATATTTCATTCTATTATTTTGTCCATAGATATTCAGTATGTATTGAAATTTGGAATACACATATAGAACAGGGAAAGATTTAATTTGGAATACACATATAGAACAGGGAAAGATTTAATTTGGAATACACATATAGAACAGGGAAAGATTTAATTTGGAATACACATATAGAACAGGGAAAGATTTAATTTAATGCCTTTGAGTGCTGAACATTTATAGCATCTGTGATTGAAAATGTGGTAAATAATAATAACTGGGTCTGCTATATCCTCGCTGGTACGTCGTACTGTATCGGTTATGCCGCAATTAGACGAGGATTTCCATTTGTTATCTCACCTGGGTTTTAAAATCTGCCGGTAGTTTTTTGGTGTAGCCGTATGGCGTCATCCAGAGTTGGCTGTAACTATGGACATCAATAAATGCCTTTACGTTTCCGATTTTCTTAATGTAGTCAGCGACTCCCTTCACCTCAACTTCAGAGAAGGCTTTGGGCCCACAATAAGTCTCTGAACAGGGGTCTTTACTAGCTCCTTTTGCTAAATACAGATTAAATAATAAACTTCCATAATCTAATTACAAAACACCAGTATTTCGACATAACTTCGACTTTTTCAACAAAAAATACAAACTAGAAAATTCTTGTTGACTACATTTTAACACATATATTTATAGTCAACAAAAATAGACAAGAATACTCTTCAAAAGTTACTACATTTTAACACAACAGTTACTGTTTATAGTCAATAATAAAATAAACAAGAATACTCTTAAGTTACTACATTTAAAAACACATTTTTATATTACATGTATATAAAACAGACAAGAATACTCTACTTCAGTTACTACATTTAAAGACTTTTATAGTCAATAAAAACAGAAAAGAATAATCTTAAGTTATTACATTTAAACACATGTTTATACATGTATAAGAATATGAACAGGGCGGATTGTTTTGTAATTTATGAAAACAGGACTCGCTAGCTATGACGGAAACTATATAATTGAATTTATACCATTCCATAAACAAAGAGAAAAAGACCCTGTGAGACAGTGGAGTACGAGGGTGGCGTCAAATATAATAATTAGTGATACATAAAGCTGAGACTATTTACGCCTCTGCAAACAAAGTAGACGCCGGGGAGCCGTCTGATCTGTGTCTACTCTGTTTGCTTACAGAGATACATGAAGCTGAAACAATTTATAATGTTTTAATTCCTTCTCACTGTCAAATGTTGCCAAAATGCACGTGCACGACTTCAGTGTTTGTCGCAGTCTCTAGTTCCAAGTACATGTATGTGGCTTATTCATTTGAAATTTGCAGTTTGATCTTCAATTTCTTCATTCTACCGAACTATTTAAACAATATTGAGTTGCAGACAATTATAAATATGGCGTAAGCCGTTTTGTTTCCTCGTGTATGTTCGGAGAAATCCCAACTGTGATCCATTTGCAATGTATAATAAAACCTCTCTATAACGGCCACTAAATTAAATCAAGTAGTTTTTGTTAAAGGCAAGTGGCTGCTTAAAGCAAGGTGAAAGTAAAACAGAACTGTTTTACTTTCAACTTGCTTTAAGCAGCCACCTGCCCTGTATACAAAATAATTAATACAATTGAGAGGCCGTTATAGAGAAGTTTTACTGTAATCATATGCTCGCTGTGAACAAAGATTCTGCTCAAATTTAGCTCTGGTGCAGTTTTGATTACTTCCGATAGAATCAATATTTTGGGAAACTATTATTTGAGTGTCAAACAGCTTGTATCCTGATAAGACGCCGAGTCACTCCATATCTCATCTGGATCCAAACTGTTTGCAAAAGCAAGTCAGGCCGCAGCTATCAGGAGAAGTGCAAAAATTACAAATTATCAGGGAAAGCAATGTATGCATATCTTTTTTCAAAACAAAATGAGTTTAGATAACTATTGGAATTGATCCACATATCTTGCTGCGCAAATGGGGAAATTTATTATTTCATCCGCCTAAGTCAGTTCGGATCAAAATGGAACTCCGAGAAGAAATCCGCGTTAAAAGGATCCAAACTATTTGAGATACCTCTAAGGCTCTTCTGTTTTAGAGACGAAATTAAAGAAAAGTCCATTTAAAGCAGACGACATTTCTTGTAGACGACATTTTTGTGGCGCCAAAACCTTTCTCTGGTAATGCTACATGAAGGGGTGGGGTTGGTATAAGTAAAGAGAACTTACCACACCAATCGACATCCCAGTTACGATTTGGATCCACACCAATACACTTTCCACTCTGTTTAGATCTTGTTTTTCGCCATAAGCGTGTCTACGATATAAATTGTTTAATACATGTACAGTAAAACCTCTCAATAACATCCACTAAATTGTGTTAATTAGTTGATATTTAGGGCAGGTGGCTGCTTCAAGCAAGGTAGCAAGGTGAAAGTAAAACAGAACGCTCCTATAGGAGCGTTCTGCTTTACTTTCACTTTGCTTTAAACAGTCATCTGCCTTTAACACAAAATACTTGATGTAATTTAGTGGCCGTTATAGAGAGGTTTTACTGTATATAGGCGCGTATGTTTTAGTGAAAGTAACAGGAAGACTCATGGTTTCGGCATTGAACTATAATTAACCATTCACTTCATGAATATTCACGTAAAAATGATTACATCATGAACATTCAATTTGTTTCGTTGTTTTTTTAAAATGGTACATGAGCATAGGTGCTTTTAGACATGTACAAATACATGTGTTGATTAACCCTTTCCTGATGAATATTCATACAGGAAATAATGACGTCATAGATATTGATAAGATTATTTTTTCATAACGGCTTATGAAAACATGCCAATTTGGCTCAGGAAGAAGCTGTAGAATCATATCTATATTACACCATAAGCAAACAGAGCCGTCTGATCTGGGTCTACTCTGTTTGCAGATGCGTCAAAATGCACTTACATAAGGGAAAGGGTTAACACCTTACCTGATAGAGAAAGCTACTCATACTGTATTTGGGAAAACGCTCGCAATTGTTGCTAACTGCTCTTAACATTCTACGAACTGTTTGCCAACGATTGTAGGCGTTATGTGAATAGTGTCCTTACCTGGAGGGGAGGCAGTTTTAAACATTAAAGTCGTTCCATGCGTCAATATAGACATCTGGGAAAAACATTCGCAACTGTTGCTAACAGCTTGTAACATTTTACACACTATTTTCAATAATTGCGGGTGTTAGGTGAACATTACTTATATCTTGATGCACTGCAGGTTTATACCACAATGTCTCCCATTGTGTATACATAGTTGTCGGGTTATGGAATACGCTCGCAATTATTGCTAACAGCTCGTAACATATTGCGAACTGTTGTTAACGGTTGTGGACGTTATATGCGAACGTTATTTGAAAGTGTTATTATACCTCATTGCCTTTCCATGTGTATACGTAGCCATCGGGATTGGTCACTGGAAGAATATACCAATCAAACTTGTCCACAGTGGCGGCCAGTTTTTGGTCAGTACTGTACTGGTCCAACATCTGAAAAACAATGGAGTAGAACTCAATTTCTGACCAACCAGATGTTTTAGGAAAATGGAGTAGAATTGAAAATTGTGAACAACCAATTTCTTGGCTTATTTTTTATTTTTCCTGGTGTCTGAGTTTTATGACCCCCAGAGCCTAATCTTTGACAATGAATTCTGACTCAAGCAAAGTGTTTTATTACAAATGGTGTCAAGTTTAACTCTACACCTGGTGAATATCCATGTAAGAAATAGTGACATCATAAGTATTTATCAGCTGTATGTTAAAAATGGCATATGAACAAAGAATATTTTGGCCATGACAATAAAAATTAGAACTATAACTCCACAGGAAAACATAACAGACCCTGTACGCCATATACGGTAAAACCTCTTTATAACGACCACAAAATCACATCAAGTATTTTGTGTTAAAGGCAGGTGGCTGCTTAAAGAAAGGTGAAAGTAAACCAGAACGCTCCAATAGGGGCGTTCTGTTTTACTTTCACCTTTCTTTATATAGGAGCGTTCTGTTTAACTTTCACCTTGCTTTAAGCAGCCACCTGCTCTAAATACCAACTAATAAACACAATTTAGTGGTCTTTATAGAGAGGTTTTTTTTGTATGCACATTTTAACCAAATACCTCAAAAACTATTTTCAGACAGAGTCTTTACAAGAAGTATTTACAAGCAAACAGGGAATTGTTTTATAATTGTGTAGTCATAAAACCATTGTGATAACTAGAGCAATTGCTCCTATGGAGCTAATGCTCTATTTATAATAATGGTTTCAAAAAACGAATTTTACAGAGGCATCCAAATGCGTTAATGTGAGGGAATGGGTTAACACCTCTGTAAACAGAGTAAACAAAGTGTAGACTTCGACAGAGACATATTAGCCGTTATATCTGACATGTCGTTTCCATTTATAGATGACCCATAGATTGGGATAATACCACTTTTGTATTAGACGAGCTGTTCTAAAATATCCATATTGTCGTAGAAAACATTTGATAATGCGTAGTTGGCTCCCAGTGATAATGCAGATTGTAAAGTTGAGTTTAATCTAAAATGCTCCTAAGGTACAACATAAACCACTTTCATCGATACTTCTGTGTTACATAACAAAATATCACCGGCTTTGGCAATCTCCTTGCAGAGTTGTCGTTCGTTACTCTCACATACATCTCTGCGATGGGCCCAATGACAAGAATCTTGGTTAAACCAATAGTTTTTGTTTTATGGTTATCTGAGTCGATAGTTTATATCAAAATAGCCTGAATCAAGAATAAATAACTTTTATTTTATCATAAAACTGGTAATACAGTTTAATTTCAGAGAATGTTTGATTACCTATTTTCATGCCGCTTTAGGCTTCGATTATTGCACAAATGTAAAAACACAAAATGGAATGATGTTTGCTCAGTATTTCGAAAACAATTTCTACAAACTGTAGATTTCGAACTTCTTATAAGGGCACTCAAATTCTGCCATAACCCCAAAGGACGCACAACTTATTGGGAAATCGCAGTCTGTTGCTTTTCTTCCGTTGAACCGTCAACGAAACACACAAAACATTTTTTTTTCTGTTTTGTACGGGAGTTAGTTTCATTTCGGACTACTTTCTGAGCCAACTATGTAATGTAACCGGGTTAGAGAGAGTGTGGCTTTGGTCGTACCGTTAACGAAACTAAAACGTGAGCCGAATAAATTATAATGCATTGCCGAATACATTGGGTCTTCGATACCAATACGGTGAAAGTTTTGTCTTCTTCTGTGTTTACTTGACTGGTTTTCTTGCGATATACTTCTTTTCAGTATATAAACAAATGATTTATGTCATCGTTGGCCATTTTAAAACACGCTGCAAGAAGAAATTATCACTTTAAATGAATATTCATGAAGAAAAAGGTTAAGGATCCTTTTATCGTGGATTGACTTATGAGTTGGATACCTGGCCGATCATGTACATGACTGTTGCTGGAGAAATCCACTCCCGGGCATGGATACCGCCCTCTATCCAGAAAGATGGTCGTTCAGCATTTTTAGCATGTTGAGGCTGCGTACTGATCTGTTGTATAAATAAACAGAATTGAATAAACAAACAGCACTCCAAACGGAGGATGGGAAGAATTTAACTTGGCGTCTCATCTGGATCCAAACTGTTTGCAGAGGTAAACAAGGATTAGCTCATAGCAGTTTAACTAACCATTTCGGTGCCAAATGAATTTTATTTGCTAACATTATCGTCTGCCTTTAGGTTTCAAAGTGGCATTTTCTTCAATTTCGTATAAAAATATAATGTATCAAACAGTTTGCATCCCGAGGAGATGCCAAATTACTGGGTGTCTCTTCTGGATCAAAACTAGTCTAATTATAAAGGTTTACAGTGATTCGCAAGAGGCGAAAGAGTTCCAGTGAATGGTCCCATTATACGTGTTGCAGCCTCATATCATAATCTACAATAAAAAGCTAGGGGAAAATAGCCGCTACTTTAACCTTTAGTCTGCTGAGCAAATTATTTTAACAATATTTGTTCACCAACTACATTTTCAAAATTCAAGCTATAAAATGTATGTCTACCAAAATGCAGTCAGTGTGTCAACCAGTTTGGATCTAGATGAGATGCCGAGTTACTCGACGTCTCATCTTGATGCCAACTGTTTGCAAAAATAATCACTCATTCGCGCGTAGCACTCTAAACATTAGGAAAGGTATAGCGGATTGGAGAGTGCTACATGTAGGTACAACATGCGCATGTAAGCTTGGTAGTTCAAGTCACAGGCTGTAGGAGCTTTTTGTATAGCTTTTGCCCTGCATTAAGCTACCACCTGTATTAAACATCCAAAATAAGAATCCATTTGAGTGGTCATATTAGATGGAATTTATTGTATTAGTAAATGTACCTTTAAGCCCATTAACGGTCGGCCCTCATACGATGTTGTCACATTAAATACACTAGTCATCTCCTTGTAAACGTTTGTAATATTTTCAACCCAAGCGTGAATCTAGAATATAGAATTAAACACATACGTAAATTAAAGGAGATTATACAAATAAAAGACATGGTAGTCTCCCGACCGACAGGTGGACGACCGGATGGACAAAGTACAGATCTACAGACACACTGACAAATAATTAGAAGACAATCAAGACAGACAGACAATCAGACAGACAGACTATCAAACAGAGAGACTGACAGACGGGTGGACGGGCGAACGGTTGGACGGAGGCACGGACGGACCTACAGGCAGACAGACAGAACGACAGACATACAGAACAAACAGACACACACACAGATAGATACAATCAAACAAACGAAAATACAGACTATCAAACAGACAGAGATACTGACAGATGGGCGGACGGACGAACGGATGGACGGGCGGGCAGACAGACAGACAGACAGACAGAACGACACACATACAGAACAAACAGAGTGACACATGCACATACGCAGAGACACACAGATAGCTAGAAAATACAGACTGGCAAACAGAGATGTAAAAAGGCAGGAAGACGGGCAGCCGTAGGGACATATTGACAATCAAACAGACAGATAGTAAACATATTAGACTCTTTTGTGTTTTATTTTATTTACAAGTTGTCAGCGGTTATAAATAGACAGTTGAAAGGTTGTTTTCTATACCTCCTCTAGCGTGTGGTAGCGAGTATAATCAAACCCAGGCGCACATCTCAAGGTACTCGCACGCTTCCTCTCAGATGTCTGTTCGTCCATGACGGCCTGCACGTCTGACATCAACACGGTCGACTGAAGCCCAACATCCAGCAAGGCTTCAATGACGTTATCCCGGTTGAGGGGAGATAACCGCATATCGACGGAGGCATTGATGTAAGATGGATATTTCCATACATCCACTGACTGATAAAATATACATATATAAAATATACGTTCACTTCTACTGACGCCTTTTAAAGCCCCTGTAAACGACATTTTTAAATCATTGCGATAAATAGAGCATTGGCGTCATCGGTAGATTTATACAAATAGGTTGGTTCTATAAATAGTCTAGGAGGAAAAGGGTTAAATGTGACGAATTCATTATTAATCTTAAACATACATGCCAGCATGTTTATTAATGTGTCAAGTCTGTCGCTACAAGTATTCTCGTTTCGCTTTATTTAAATATTTAAAAAAAAGTTTGGGTTTTCTTAAAACAAAATCAAATAGTTTTTACCCTGATGAGACGCCGATTTACTAGGCGTCTCATATGGATCCAAACAGTTTGATACTAGGGTTTCATATTCGGTGCTGGCATGTGAGCATATGAGGGGAATCCAAACTGTTTTCTCTTTCCTTTTTGGGTCATACAAAAGAAAAAATGTGTGAAGAAATTAACCCACCCCATGATGCATACTCATGCCAGAATTAATGATAACATGAATCAACATGAAGAAATTAACCCACCCCATGATATATACTCATGAAGAAATTAACTCGCCTCATGATACATACAAATGCCAGAAATAACATGAATATTAAAATTTTGTTAGCTTATATTTACATATATAATTAAATATATGCGCTGGATTTATTGGCATTGACAGAAACTGTATGCACTGCAAAATCAGATCTTTAAAATGTGACAAGCAAACAGAGCAGACTCTGACCAGGCAGTTCCTATAGGAGCCGTCTGATCTGGGTCTACTCAGTTTACATTGGCGTCAAAATGCGTCTCTATTAAGTAAAGAATAAAAGACTGAACAATGGATTAGCATACTACTAAATATGCAATGCATGTAACCCTTATCCTGCTAAAAACGATCTGATTCGAATTTGGTAGCACATCTTAGATCCAGATAAGACACCGAGTAAGTCGGCATCTCATCAGGATCTGAGCTGTTTGACTGTCGATCAATCAATATATTCTCAAAAGATTTTACTGATCGAACGTAAGTAAAACTGTATCACACGTCGGTATTTTAGCAGGTTAAGTGTTATATTGGTTTCATTGTTATACCATCAGACAGAACTACAGGAGAATCTCCCTACTGCAATCTAAAATTTCACATAAACCTCAGAGCTACCCAAATACTAAAATCCTCATTTCTTCACCAAACCATATACTGTGTGACCACTCTTTAGAATCGTCTCTTTGGGACGATTCTAAAGAGTGGTCATAGTATACGGCTTGGAGGAGAAATAAAGGAGATATTGTTGGACCGCTGAACCGGGGTGGCTTTATAAGCAGGTGGTTGCTTATTACAGAACGAAAGTGATGCAGAAAGCTGATTTGGGAGCTTGCTTCATAATGTTCGCCCTGCAAAAACTGCCACCCTTGTGAGAGACTTCATTTGAGTGGCTGCTGTGCAAAGTTTTTGACTTTTCTTATGACACAGAATTATAGATAAGAATAGTACTGATGAAGTCTAAATAAAACATTTTTCTACATTACCCCAAACCCCCTCTTGTTGGTACTCATGGGGCGTTTCTAATGAGTAGCCTACCAACATTGGCTTAACAATAAAAAAAATGAATAAATCAATTCTCTTATCTACAGTTCTTCACGTGACTCACCTTGTGTGTGTCAAGCACTTTCACCAGTTGTTCAAGCTGGTATTCTGACATCGGCGTTACACGGACAACGCTGTGTCTGAAATGGGTTTGTAATTGTTATTTCCGACGCATTCCGACCGGCAACAAATTTTACCAAATGTTTCCGTAACAGACCAACTGAATTATTAGCCATGTACCGAAATATCGTGTCACGTTGCTATTCAATCTAAGTCCTATAAAATAAAATTATATATATGCAAGACTCAAATCGAGAGCTGGTCCCAGATCGAGGACCGATTCGAAAATCGTGGACCGATCAAAAATCGTTGGCCGTTTGCTCCGGCCGATTTATAAGCCCACAAAAAACACATCCTACCTGGCAAAATATACAGATCACAAATTTAATATAGATCCAAATGCCCATGGCAAAGTAAAGGCGTTTCATGCTCATTAAAACTGCAAATAGATCTAAAATTTTAAAAATATAGATCTATATAGACTGGCGGAGTTAAAGAAAATAAAAAAGACGTGTATTTTGACATTATAATCTTTGAAAAAGGCCCTTAGTGGTCGAACTATTAGATCAGAGCGGTTCAAGTAGGCCTATTTATGAAAATAAAACGTCCAAATAATGATGGCGTTGTGCGTAAATGACGTCATAGCTTTTCAACCGTAGATGTCTGAGTGAAACTAGATCTAGTTCAGAACCGGAGACAACCGATGTCAAAAGATCCGAACCCCAGTTGGTTCCGGAAAGGGATGGCTTTTATAACAGAATTTACATATGTGGAGCTAAAGCGCCTTTCAAGATTGTTAGAAAATAGACCACGATTTTGGATTGGCCCATGATTTTCAAATCGGCCCTCGATCTGGGACCGACCCACGATTTGAGTCTTACATATATATACTGCAATGAACTACAGTAGAACCCCTCTATGTCGACCACTTAATGAATAAACATAGGTGTCTTTATCAGAAGGTGGTTGCTTAATTCAGGACAAAAGTAATGCAGAAAGCTCCTCTGGGAGCTTTCTGCATTACGTGTGTCCTGCATTAAGCTACCACCTGCCTCTACAACCCAGACTTATACCTATTTTAGGTGGTCGCAATAGAGGGGGTTTACTGTATTATCCCATTCTCAGCGATCTCGTACACATTTGTAGACAGTGTGGACCCAAGGTAACCGGTACTCTAAAATAGTACTAGTGACATACATAGTGTAAAAGAATTTGTATGCAGATACCAGTTTATGATATATGGATATTGTTGAATATCTTTGGACTTTTTTCCTTCTTAGCTGTAGCAGGAGTGGGTAGAACTAAGCAGGGGCCTCCATGGTCGAGTGATTATGGTCTTCGACTGACAATAACTTAGCCTGTGGTTCGAACCCCAAGTCTTTCATGGAAGGAAGTCTTCCAGCTAGCTTGCGGTAGGGGGTGTCCCTATCCGGATGTTCTTCTGTGCATGAACCAATAAATGGAAAACCCTCCGGGATTTTCTTCCATCTGTTATAAGCTGAACGCATGATATAACTGAAATACTGTTTAAGCGACGTAAAATCCCGAAACAAACAAACAAATAAAACAACGCGCCGTACACATGCGATAACCTTTATTTTAATGATATGAATAGTTGATGTTAACTTACTTTGTACAACAAAACGTGAAGAACATAATTTTAATATGCCGTTATAAAAATCAGCTAAATAATATAAATATTGTCATTATTCCTTACATAAATATTCATGGAGCAAAGAGTTACTTTTCATTTTATTGTAGTTGTATATCATGAAAGATACGTGTGGGGTAACACTAAATTATACAGATCTTACTGTGTGTACATGTATGTAATAAAAGGCTTTGCGTGTGTGTAAGGGAGTCAGTTGAGATGTTGGGTTCATAACCACCACTTCATGATCCAAACTGTTTCAGGCATTGCGCGTGCATTTGAAAAGAAATATGCCTTACATCTTTATAATACTGAAGCAGACGACGGGGAAAGCATACAATATTAAAGATAAATAACAGACGACAATTTAAAAATACTACCCTATAGTCCTAAATGTTGCATGCCAAGTAATTATCGTCTGCAAAATATTGTCGTCCTTCACATTCCATTTTAAAATATAAATCAAGCTGTCAAACACTTTTGGGTCATTAACCCTCTAACTGATAAAGACACCTTTGTGACACCTTTGCAAACAGTGTAGGTTCAGAACAGATGGTAGAATCTGTAGGAACCGTCTGATCAGGGTCTGCTCTGTTTGCTTATGAAATCATATAGATCTAATTCTACAGATTATGCCATGTTTAAAGATCCTCTCGGTCTCTTGTCGTTATAAAATCCAGCTAATGCATTCATTTTTCTCATATGGGTATGCATGAGGGCAAGGCTTAATCGTTAAGTAATAAAACTACTTACCCGCTGAAAGGGCCCGAACCTCCGGCATCAGAAGCCCAGGAAAATAGAAATAAGACAAAAGTCCATATGTAACGCCTCTTTAACTCCATCTTCACTGAGACACGGAGGTGGTACGACTGAATATGTCAAACACTAAACGGTTACGTTACCATGTGAAATAAAGCAATCATGTGTTTAAACTGTCACAAGGTGAGAACACAGGCAGTCGTATCAAACTGGTTGTGTCAATGTCGATGGTCAATGTCGATATCAATGTGCCGATGTCGATGAGTAAGTAACGGTGCAGGTTTGTCGATGAAAGTGTGTTTAGGTCCGTGTGTCGAAGTCAATGTGTCAATGACAGTGCGTCGATACCCTTGAGTAGATATCGAAGTGAAGATGTCGATGAGTCGATATTGGTGCGTACATGTCGATGTATAGGTGTCGTGTATAGATGTCGGTGTGTAGATGTCGATGTGCAGATGTCAAAGTGTAGATGACGGTTGTTGATACCAGTGTATAGACGTCGATGTATCGATATCGGTGTGTAGACGTCGATGTATCGACATCAGTGTGTAGATGTCAGTGTATAGATGTCGATGCGTCAATATCGGTGTGTAGTTGATATTGTACAGATGTCGGTGTATCGATATCGGTGTGTAGATGTCGATGTGTCAATATCGGCGTGTAGATGTCAGTGAATAGAGATCGATGTATCGATATCGGTGTGTAGATATCAATGTGTCGATATTGGCGTATTTATGACGGTGTGTAGATATCTGTGTATAGATGTGGATATGTCGATACCGGTGTGTAGATATCGATCTGTCGATATCGAAGTGTCGAAATAGATATGTAGATGTCAATGTATCGATATCGGTGTGCACATTTCGATATCGGTGTGTAGATGTCGATATTGAAGTGTCGATATCGGTATGTACATGTCCATGTGTCGAATTCGGGGTGCACATTTCGATGTGTTGATATCGGTGTGTAGATGTCGATGTGTCGATATCAGTGTGTAGATGTCGATATGTAGATTACAGTGTGTCGATGTATCGACATCAACAATTTCTGTTTCTTATTGTTCTCCTAGTAATTCAGATTTATATATTTATTTATAAAATGTTTGGAAATACACGTATATAGATTTTACACCATAACGATCGTTATGTATTTGGCCCGTTTGTTGTAAAAGTATATCTGTCGTTCTGCCTGTCAGACTAAAACTTTAACATTGGGTATAATGTTTGAATAATATATCTGACAAAGCTTTCGTCTCACTGTTTTGTTTGTCAAATAATATAGATTTATTATTGGGAGCCAGCCTGGTCTAGTTCGAATTTTCTCGTTTATGTATCTTGCAAAACAAATTTGATGCGACAACCTGTGGGTTAGAATTTTCTTCCCCCATCTACTGCAATAGTAAACAGTTTCTATTGTTAACCAACACGGTGAGCGTTTACTCACATTTTCGTCAAGTTCATTTTAGTTAAATAATGTATTTTTCCTATAAAGAATCAGTCTTGTGTCAAACAGTTTTTATTTCTGATGTGACGCCATGGATTCAGAATCATCATCATCATCATCATCATCATCAGGGTCCAAACTGTTTGCCAATATTGTCACAAATTGGCTCCGGAATTGTTCAAGGTTAACCAACTTAGGAAGTTGTTTTACAAGTGTTGAGCTTCAGATAAACCCACCTATATTTCTACGTTGATGTCTATTAAATGTAATATTATATTTTGCATTTTCTATAACACAGGTGGGAGAATGGAGATGGGATATTACTCCTAGCCATCACTAGGCAAAACAAACCACATCGGCGCTTAACCCTTTTGCTGCCAAACTCTTTCGTCTGCTAACTTTGTCGTCTGCTACAAATTTTCATTCTTTTGATTTTTTTCATTTTTGTTTCAAAAACATAGTAACAGTAACAAACAGTTTGGATCCTGATGAGACGCCGAGTTACTCGGCGTCTCATCTGGATCCAAACTGTTTGCATAGGTAATCACAGATCCGGCATTGGCAGCGAAAGGGTTACAGGACATCTTACCCAGTTTTGGATGAAGTATCAAAATTAAGAACAGTCAAATCGGATAGATACAGAAGATATATATTAGCCCTTTACTCCACGAATATTCGAGTAAGAAATAATGACATCATGAATATTTATTAGATTAGTTTTCACAATGACACATGTCAGATACTGTAGAACTGTGTCCATAAGCAAACAGGACAGATCCTGAGCAGGCGGCCCCTACAGGAGCGGTCTGGTCTGGTTCTACTCTGTTTGCATATGTGTAGACAGATATATCTATTGAATAAAGGGTTAGCTGTTTACTCCATAGATACGGCGTTAACCCTTTCCCTGTTCTATATTTATTCCAATTTTCAATACCTACTGATTGTTCATGGACAAAATAGTGATAATGTAATATGCAAGGTGGAATATTGTAGCCATTTTAGAAAGTAAAAAAGAAACAGATCTATCAAATTACAATAGCAAACAGAGTAGACCCTGATCAGACGGCTCCTGTAGGAGCCGTCTGATCTGGGTCTGCTCTGTTTGCAAATGCGTGAAAACACGTTTATATGAGGGAAAGTGTTAAACGCCGTTGCAAACAGAATAAACCCAGATCTGCCGGCCCGTTTGCTTATAAAACTATATTGATCGATACAGTTTCTACCATGTCTAAGAGAACCCTAAAACCCAACAGCTCCACGAAAATGTCAGCATGTCTTACATTTGTATCCATGGAGTAAAGGGTTAATTAACCCTTAACCCATTCCCTCATATTGACGACTTTTGACGACTCTGTAAAAGTCACTTTGTGAAACCATTGTGATAAATAGAGCATTTGCTCCTATAGGAGCAAATGCTCTATTTATCACAATGGATTCAAACTACAAACTTCTAAAATTTTCTTTTTCTCTAGTTAATACTCCTTTTCGGTAGACTTGTTTAAAAAGGTAGGGTCTAAAAATAGCCTATGAGGTAATGGGTTAATGTGTGGAAACCGAGTATGTAAGATATTTGCAAACAGTGTAGACACAGGTCAAATGGCTTCTGAGAGATACTTTTTATCAGGATCTGCGACGATTGTTAAAACACTCATTTTCTTCAGTGTCACATTTTAAAACAACTTTCTGTTAAGTTAAAATTCAGAAAAGGAGGAGCCTATGTTAAGGCATATTACCAGTTAATCTACTTTTCGTAGACACATTAACCCATTCATTCCCGTATATTTAAGGAAAAGCAGTCCAACTGTTATTTTGGAACGAATCCATTTTTCCTATCGAAGGGGAGGGGGGGGGGGGAAGGGGGGGGGAGGGGGCATCAGATACAATATTTGCCAGTATAAACCACTGACATCGATGGGTTCAGCAAACAGTGTAGACTCGGATCAGAGCCTGGTCCCTTACAGGGCCCTCTGGTCCGGGTCTACACTGTATGTCTATGTCCCTTACAGGGCCCTCTGATCCGGGTCTACACTGTATGTCTATGTCCCTTACAGGGCCCTCTGGTCCGGGTCTACACTGTATATCTATGTCCCTTACAGAGCCCTCTGGTCTAAGTCTACACTGTATGTCTATGTCCCTTACAGAGCCCTCTGGTCCGGGTCTACACTGTATGTCTATGTCCCTTACAGAGCCCTCTGGTCCGGGTCTACACTGTATGTCTATGTCCCTTACAGAGCCTTCTGGTCCGGGTCTACACTGTATTTCTATGTCCCTTACAGAGCCTTCTGATCCGGGTCTACACTGTATGTCTATGTCCCTTACAGAGCCCTCTGATCCGGGTCTACACTGTATGTCTATGTCCCTTACAGAGCCCTCTGATCCGGGTCTACACTGTATGTCTATGTCCCTTACAGAGCCCTCTGGTCCGGGTCTACACTGTATGTCTATGTCCCTTACAGAGCCCTCTGATCCGGGTCTACACTGTATGTCTATGTCCCTTACAGAGCCCTCTGATCCGGGTCTACACTGTATGTCTATGTCCCTTACAGAGCCCTCTGATCCGGGTCTACACTGTATGTCTATGTCCCTTACAGAGCCTTCTGATCCGGGTCTACACTGTATGTCTATGTCCCTTACAGAGCCCTCTGGTCCGGGTCTACACTGTATGTCTATGTCCCTTACAGAGCCCTATGGTCCGGGTCTACACTGTATGTCTATGTCCCTTACAGAGCCCTCTGATCCGGGTCTACACTGTATGTCTATGTCCCTTACAGAGCCCTATGGTCCGGGTCTACACTGTATGTCTATGTCCCTTACAGAGCCTTCTGGTCCGGGTCTACACTGTATGTCTATGTCCCTTACAGAGCCCTATGGTCCGGGTCTACACTGTATGTCTATGTCCCTTACAGAGCCCTATGGTCCGGGTCTACACTGTATGTTTATGTCCCTTACAGAGCCCTATGGTCCGGGTCTACACTGTATGTCTATGTCCCTTACAGAGCCCTCTGATCCGGGTCTACACTGTATGTCTATGTCCCTTACAGAGCCCTCTGATCCGGGTCTACACTGTATGTCTATGTCCCTTACAGAGCCCTCTGATCCGGGTCTACACTGTATGTCTATGTCCCTTACAGAGCCCTCTGGTCCGGGTCTACACTGTATGTCTATGTCCCTTACAGAGCCCTCTGATCCGGGTCTACACTGTATGTCTATGTCCCTTATAGAGCCCTCTGATCCGGGTCTACACTATATGTCTATGTCCCTTACAGAGCCCTCTGATCCGGGTCTACACTGTATGTCTATGTCCCTTACAGAGCCCTCTGATCCGGGTCTACACTGTATGTCTATGTCCCTTACAGAGCCCTCTGATCCGGGTATACTGTATGTCTATGTCCCTTACAGAGCCCTCTGATCCGGGTATACTGTATGTCTATGTCCCTTACAGAGCCCTCTGGTCCGGGTCTACACTGTATGTCTATGTCCCTTACAGAGCCCTCTGATCTAGGTCTACACTGTATGTTTATGTCCCTTACAGAGCCCTATGGTCCGGGTCTACACTGTATGTCTATGTCCCTTACAGAGCCCTATGGTCCGGGTCTACACTGTATGTCTATGTCCCTTACAGAGCCCTCTGATCCGGGTCTACACTGTATGTCTATGTCCCTTACAGAGCCCTCTGAGCTAGGTCTACACTGTATGTCTATGTCCTTTTAAGGAACACTGGGCACAAATGGGTTAACGGTCATCGTGTCTCATTAACCAGCATTCATCTAATTGGAAGTAATAATTGAAACAGATAGACATTTAACCATTTTGATGACTCTGTAAAAGTCACTTTGTGAAACCATTGTGATAAATAGAGCATTTGCTCCTATAGAAGCAAATGCTCTATTTATCACAATGGTTTCAAACTACAAAATTCTAAAATTTCCCTGCTCTCTAGTTAATGCTTCTTTAAGGTAGATTTATTGAAAGAGGTTGTATCTAAAAATAGCCTATGAGGTAATGGGTTAATAGTTTATTGAAAAGCACTCTCATACTGTCCAACCTAATGTAGATCCTGATGACCCACTCTGTTACTCTATGCCTCATCTGGATCCAAACGAAAAGACTGTACATAACTAGTGTAGATTGTAGACATGCAGACATAGACGTTGATGCTGCATTCAAGAACATTTAAGAATTTATTACCGCATGAATATTCATGAGGTGATTTTTTTTTTTGAAAATTACACGTTAACTACTCGTTAATGCTCCTTTTCGGTAGATTTGTTCAAAGCGGTCGGATCTAAAAATAGCCTATGAGGGAATGGGTTAGGCAGAAGTCGTTTTGTTTTTGCGTGATAGAGATATCTTCCTTCTTGCAAGTCATCTTCTTACCCAGTTTTTCATTCAGTATCAAAATTAAGAACATTATCATTTACCTGATAGAGACAACTGTTCACCCTTTTGCAAACAGAGAAGATCCAGACCAGACATCCGTAGGGGCAGTGTGATCAGGGTCTGCTCTGTTGACATATGAAATAAGACAGATCTGATTCTACTGTTTCTGCCATGGTAAAGATTACTCTTGAATATTATGCTGTTATAAAGTGGCAGCTATTTTATATTTGTACATTCATTATTCTTTAATGAATATTCATCAGGTTAAGGGTTAAACTTGGATAGATGCAATCAACAAACGGGTGATCAGACTGACCTAGTTAGCTAAGTAGGTCAGTAAGTCGTTAAAATGTAAGTTGCAGCTCGGGATGACTAGGTGGATGCTACGAACTGTGACTGAACGGCTCGGCGTCCGTTTGTACTGTGACTGGATGTGGTATCATGTCATGCTATGGCATGCTTTCAGAGTGTGACAGGAGCATATTTATCTCAAGTAAACAAACCGCCTCTATATATGACTGAGATACAGTTGGTGAGAGAGACACACACAGACACACACAGATAGACTGACAGACAGCCAGTCAGACACATACACAGAGACACACACTTAGACAGACAAACACAAACACATACAGGGGTTTAGACAGATAGGGATCCAGACCGACAGACAGAGATCCAGACAGTTTACTCTGTTGTAT